>OY744503.1:4400084-4469036 GCA_963556185.1 Pseudopediastrum boryanum
ACTCTCACCAGAATTCAGCTCAAAGACTCATATGCAGAGAGCTGCATGGGACTCCATGGCCACAATTGTGAGTGTGTACATGCATACCATCTGCGGTGCTTGTACTGCAGTAATGTGCAAATGGACATGCGCATCTGCCAAGTACGGACCAACTCCGGCATTGCAAGGGAGCGCTTGGCCTTAGCGTAATACTACTAATCCATAGATTTAGGGTGTAGCACTGGTCATTCCAGCCTCATCTCTGAATTCACCGATCATTTTGAACTTGCGCATATATCAAGCATGACAAGTCAGCATTCAGTGGCCGCAGTACACTAACAGATGCAGAAGCAGCACATCTAGTTCAACCTGCAGCACAGAATCCTCCACCTTCAAACATAGTTACCTGTATGACACCTTCTGCGCCGCACCTTTTAAAAGGTTTCTGCAAGAAGAAAAGAACCCAGAGCCAACACTACAAGCCACACTGCATCTATTGTACTCTATTGTTATCAATTAACAATGCAGAGTGCAGGATTGGAACCCCTTCCATCCAAGGCCTGCCAGTAATGCTGTCCGAGTCTTGCCCATCTGCTTAAGCCTAGCCTTGTTTGCGCATGTTGCACACCTTCAGGCGCTAAGCTTCATGCTGCTACGGCATAGCCCATCACTCCATGCATTGCCCACTTGCTTGAGCTGCCATGCATCCAACATCCAAAGTAATAAGGCGGTTTCCATCCATACATACAGACCTTGTTCTCTGATAATTAGAAACATGAAACACACCCCACCATTGCACAACAAGAACCCACATACATGTACACCCTTAAACTGTGCACACACCTTTCCTCTAGCATCAGAGGCAGACAGAGGGGGAAGACCTATGAATACTGACATTCCCATTGGGAGAGGTACTGCATAGATTACTAACTGAGTGTTGAAGAGTCACATACGGACATGAACAGAAAAGCTGCAGGGTGCACCGTATTATGCTAACTTGCCATGTTAGCAATGGCCTTGGAAGATGAGGAAAGTCTCTATTTTGTACTCGCCACTTCCCAATGGGACCAAGAGCAGCAGCAAAGGACAAATAGCAACAGCACTACTGCCATGTCAACATGCCATACTTTGCCTTTATAGAAATTCGTACATGTAAACTCTTGCATGCAACTACACCAAAGCTTCAAATCGAGTGCCATACTCCTTCCCAGCATGTCAACCCAGACACCCGCATCCCTGCATAGGTCCCTCATGCAGGCCAACAAAGTAACAAAAGAATGCGTCAGCCAGAAAAGCCCAGGGGACCGCTGAGTATTGACTGCACTGAGGCTCGTTCCTGAGCGTCAGGGAGATGCATCAGAGACTGAGTTCAAGGACATAACCAGTCAACCTTCAGGAGCCCGCAAATTCCTCAAGAACCACCGCACTATCACTTTTGTGATCACCAGCAAAGAGGCTACATGGCTCAGCCATGGGCGGGTTCTGCCTCCTGCTGCCAACACGCCCCGAATCGCCAGCTGGACCTGTGAGTATGCTCTCATGCTGTGCAGAACCCTGTCACATTGGTCCTGGTTAGCAGTTGAAACGCTTCACCAATTGGGGACATGCCTAATGGTAAACCATCTGTGAGGTCCCTCCCAGCCCAACCCTTAGGAAGACACCCTCCTAAATAGGGGTTCAGGGCAATTTGTAGTCTCTTGAGCTGCTTCATTGTGCTATATTGCCCCGGGAAGGTGCCTGTCAAATTATTCCAAGGGACCGTCAGTGCCTGCAAGTCAGTCAAGGTAGACCAGCTCCGAGGCAAGGTGCCCTGAAGCTGGTTCCCCCCGAAAGCAATTGCTTGCAACTGCTTCATATTGGACCAAGAGCTTGGAAGGCTACCCTTCAGCCTGTTCAATTGTACACTTATTCTTTTCGCAGAGGCTAGGTTTGACCAGGAGGATGGGAGGGTCCCTGTCAAAGCACAAGATGATAACTCCAGAACAGCTAGAGATCGGAGTGTTGACCAAGCTTGTGGCAGTGGTCCTCTAATCCTTGGAGAGGTGTCTACCCTTAGCTGCTGCAGAGCAGTCAGGCTGGACCAGCTGGCCGGCAGCGGACCCTCAAACTTGTTGCCTCCTACGTACAGCACTTGCAGCTTGCGGAACAGTGACCATGCCGCTGGGAGGGAGCCGGATAGGCCCCGAGCTGCCTGTGTCAGCACAACAGTAATAAGGACATGTGCGATGTTGCATGTGCCAAGCAACTGCTAAGCTACCCACTACTTGTGGATATGGGCCCGTACGGTAGGCGCCAATCCAGCCCACTGAGTGTTTTTGTGAGTGCATGGCATGCACAGTATTTGTTTTAAGCCCTGGGCATGGTCACCACATGATCAGTTGGCGCATTATGTGGGAGGGGCGTCCCTAGGTGCATTGTAAAGCCTGAGCTTCTGTCAGCCCCACATACAACCTCGTGATAACTTCCCATCACCATCATACCTAGCTGGAAAGGGGACGCCAGTACCTTGAGCTGCCATATGGCATGCATGCGCTACAAAGGAGAATAGTGATGCCTTTCAAGAGCTCTGCAAATGTCGGCAAAAAGGTCCCCAAACGAGCTACTTCATCATTATTACATACCATGATATGCCATAGCAATAAGTGCCATAGGCCCCGCACCTCGAGCTGTCACAAAGAACAGCGAGGTGGAACTCCAGGTTCAAAGCTTCTTCATTATTGCAGGCGCCATTATGGAACGTTGACTCCAATACAAGGCAGCAGCTTAACATAAACCCACCCCTTTATCTACCAAGCTGCATCATGCTTGCCCGGTTTCTCCCTGCACACTACAGTCCATCCTGATGTTGCTAATGTGGACTTACGTTTAACTGAAGATAGCTCAGCTTAGTGAGTTGCGACCAGCCAGGCGGTATTGTCCCCACTAGTTGCTGGTTCCATGAGATATCTATGCCCTCCAGTCTCGACAACCTCGACCAAGAGGCCGGCAGGGTGCCATCCACATTTGTTCCTGTTATCGCCAGCATCTGTAGATTGGTGAGCATGCTCCAGCTGTTCGGGAGGGGGCCTTGGAGATACGTTGACCTACCAAACCCAATAGCTGTCAGATGCGGTAGACCCCTCAGCACCTTCCCTCCAGGCAAAACTCCAGATATATCCTGCAATGAGAAGTAATGCAGACGATTGTGCTCATGCAAGCTATTCTGTATCCTTGGCATGCTGGATTCACCTAGTACAGAGGCTGTGGTGCTCCACAGACTTGCTTCTGTGCCTTTACTTGCCACTGAACATCATAACCTGACAGAACTGTTGGATGGGTATGGCACGCTAAGCAGTTACGTTCTGTTGGTTGCACATATGGTCCAATATTCTCTTGCAGAATTGTTATCCGAACTAAATACCGTCATGCCAAGCTGCCAAGGTAATGTCCTGAGTGATGGACACACAAACACTGCGGATGCAAGTTTATACAGCAAGTTGGCAGGAACACCCACATCCTTTCAAAGAACCGTGTTGGAGGAGCCGAGAGCACTAAGGGAGCAACAACCGTGCGTTTGCAGTGCCAATTGATAAAAACTTCAAGACAGGTAACAGCAATCACACGATACAGCAATGTGGTGAACAATCTCTACAGGCTGGGACCAGCAAGTAAAATTCCACTGGCGCCGCAGATCAACACACCTGACTGTTCACAGAAGTTTGCCGTCCTGTTGTTCCTTCAATGAATTGAAGGGCAGTGACACGGCCATTCTTATCGCACAGCACCCCTTGCCACTGGCATTTTGTGTCCTTGCGTGCCTCACTCCATTCCCCTAGAGCATTTCCTCTCTGGTCCATGCTCTGCCTGATGTTGATTAAAGCCTCAATCTCGTTTGGAGGGCCTTGCAGGGCGCTGAGTAGCTCAGTACCACACAACAGCAGGGGTTTGCCTGCTAAAGGAGCATCCAGATCCTTCAACGCCTTGGAATTATTTACAAGGAGAGTGGCCAGAGGTACTCCAGATAGGAAAGCAATCTTGGAAAGGTAATCACCTGGTACTGCCTGCGTGAATTCAAAACGGAGGATGTTTGACAGCGACAGCGGTGAAAGCAGCCGCGATGTAAACATGTGGATGCCTGTTGGCTACCCCATTGAGATCAAAGGAAGCACATATAGCAACAAATGGAGAATGAATTATCCAAGCGATATCAGGGCACATGAAAGCTGCTTACACTCTGCTATTTGTGTGGTTGATACTATTGAGCAACATACAGCTAGGAAGTAGGCCTACCTACAGACTCCAATGAGGCTCAGCATAGTTTTTGTGGCAGCTAGGTACTGTTTGGCCAGATGCAAATGCTAGTGAGGTCGCCCGCAGGTGACAAGCAAAAGCCTTAGAGTCATGTAGGAGGAAAGCAGCCCTCACCTGTTCCATATAGGGCGCATGGCCCAGTTAACAGTCAGACTGTGCCACGTATGCAGATGAATGCAATACCTACATCGGGCAGCAAGCAGTAGCCTTGCCGGGCTCACCTTGTATCTCATGCAGCCCTTGTGCTTGGGTGCTGGCTCTAACTTGAGGGGTATGTCACTTTGTTGCAGTGGCCGCCACATCACACTGTATGCCTCACCATTGGCAAGCACCCCACACGTGCCAAATGCGACCTGAATGGCCAGAGGACCAACCAATGCTCAAACATAGGCGAATTGTCTTAACTGCTATGCAGCAGTAGTTTGCATGGCACATGGTCAGTAGTATCAGCCAAGCCCCCTCGGTTTGCTGCATGGAATAACTATTGGAACAGAAAGAAGTAACTTGGGCTACAGCCTACACTCCAGCAGGCGCGTCCTGTGAGAAGTGGATGCACACAGCACGACCTGAGTTCTCTGCGGTACTACTACTGATGTGTTTCGACCTGTCAGCACCACAGCACCTAGCCAAACAATTGCAGGAGCCACAGCACCACCATTTCATTGCAGCAACTTCAGTCTGAACCTAAGCAATCGATATCAAAACCCTCCTGGAGTCATAAGCCCACCTTTGGCCCATCGACCCCAAACTTTGACTCAAGCAGACCATTGCATTCAAGTGCTGCTCTAGGGATGACTCAAGCAGATCATTGCTTTCAAGTGCTGCTAAAGTCCAAGTTGATTCCAGTGCCGCCCACCCCACCCAGCTCACTCTGAAGAGCCCTCCGTCTGCCCATTGTTGTCCCCAGGAGTTCTTGGCAATCCAGTAGCCCTTGTCATTGTCATAGCCCACAAGCACAACAGCATGTGCCTCCTTAAACACAGCCCCAGGCTTGGGCTTGTAAACAGCCTTCTTGTTGGCTGGCACATTGAAGAACTCCCGGAAGTCACTGTACAGATCCATCCTACTCACAACACCACCATAGCGCTGGATACTCTGCTGGGCCTGCAGGATGTGATATGACAGGGCTTAAGGTGAAATCATAGGTGAAGTTGAAAGTCATGAGGAGAGGCCTATTTGGCTCATAGAAAGCTGATGTGCAAAGTCAGAGTGGAAGCTTTGAACAATGATGCTGTATCATTGATCCTGCTCAAGTTCTGGTCTTGACTTGTTAACCAGCGCACGGACATGAAGACAGCAAAGGAATTAGCATAGGCTTCTATTACAAGGCAAGTCCCTGCCTCTGGTGAAGACACGCCCGTGCCTTTCCGTTTTGGAGATTCGTTGAGCGGTCGCTTAGTCACCATGCATCAGCCCAATGACAGACTGGTGATGCATCCAGCATGTCTACATAAAGCCCCCATGAATGGTGAACCACATCATACCTCCTGCATTAAACTCCATCCTGGCACCAGGGCCACTGAACACAGCCTTGCAACCTAACTGTACTGCGCAGCAATGATGGTGCCCCATGCTGTTGTACTGCATTCCCTCACCTGCCAAGCAGCTGTCACAGACACAACTTGAAACACCCCCTGAGCCGCCCAGGGGTCCGTCACATCACACTTCCTAAGAGGTACGTTGCAAAGCTCCTGCTGTGTCTTGGTAATAGACAGATCTGGGGTGTAAGCCAGGCACTTCCTCGCAAGTAGCATCCGTGATTGTAGTTGCCCCATAGTGCTAGCCAGTGTTGTACCGCTAATGCAGCTCCGTGTTTGAGCTCCCGGAGTACAGTAATACAAGTCCTGCTCACTTAGTTGCACTTGGGAAGCATTGAGGCCAAGGCTGGAGGCTACAGCCGTCTCAGCAGCAGCTACTGCTGCGAAGGCAGTGCATGTGGAGCAGGGGCGCTGGTCTCGGGGTGGAGCTACCAAATGGAGCCCTTTGGTCTGCCTGCGAGGGGGGGCGCGCAGAAGCTGAAGCTTAAGCATGTGTGCTGACCTGGACTGTTACATGCCACCCTTACTGAGACTCGCATGCAGTTCTCATGTGCAGCAAGATGGGAACCCAGCACGCAAGAGCAAGCACAGCTGGCTGTCACTCCACTACTGAGTGGAGTGATAGCCAGCTGATGCCACTACTTTGCTGATTGCTGACATCGAGCAGGTTTGTTGAATGTGTGCAAGAAGAACAAAAGCTAGCTACATGAGACACTGGGGACAGTTCCATTAGCAGCGTACCTTACATCTGCTGCATTGTAAGCAGAAGGTGAAGTGGCCAGGACCACTTCAGCATGTGCATCCACATCACTTTGGTCCTCAGCACTGCACAAGGTGCCAGCGGCTGCAGCACCACAACTGCTGAGTTTTCCCGCCTTCCAAGCTCGCTTGAAGGCCTTGCTCCCCTTGTAGTGGTTCCGGAGGGCGCTCATGATTGATGGGGCACCAAGGTTGCCTTCAGGATTACTGATGAGCCCTTGCCCTGCAAGGATAAGTCTGCGCCTCAAAAGTGCTCAGCTGTTCTGAGACTACCAAGCAGAAATGCACCGTACTCAAGCTGGGGAGACTATATGTTTAAATGACTGCGGGATCTAGGGGGCTGCGGAGCGATCGTTTCACTAAGCAGTGTTTTGTGAAGGAAGCGCACAGAACCCACCGTGTACACAGTAATATCCCGACTCCATGAAAAGAAAGGCTCCCAGCCAGAGGAAGTTTGCTGCCCGGACAACGTTCACACCCATGGTTTCTGTCAGGACACGGTCGGCACGAAGTACTAAGGTGGGCCTGTCTTAGCTAGGGTATGGACACGTCAATTGACAGTACCCCTGTACCGGACGGCCGCGTCCTCTGCGGTATCGTAATGGCCTGCCTTGAGGGTTTGGACAACAGATCCGGGCAGGATGCCTACTGAAGGCACTCTGAACACGCGGGAGACCAGCATAAGTAGCGTCATGCAGGGCTTGCGGCCTCCTTCGCTTCAAGTTAGACAGGTTGGTTAGGAGCCATGGCGAGTAGGCACTGAAGAAGGTGGCACTACCAGAGGTAGTAAGTAAAGCCGACTTCGGCTTTTATCAGTACCTCTGGCACTACCGCCGTGGGGTCACCAGGTGTCGACGCGCCCTGTCGGGCACCTGCGGACCACTCGGTGATGGAGGTGGTAATTGCCCTTGGCAGCACTGCAAGGCATACCTAATCTTGAGATCTGACAAGTGCAATAGGTTTGATAGTTTCAACCTAGCCAAACTCACCAGCGGTAAAGTCCAGTGAAAGTGACCAACCGGCTTTGACACCCCAAACTGATAACAAACACGGCATCACATAAAGACCTGCGCTTTTAAAAACAAACAAACAAAAATTAAGGTGCGGCAGCCGCAAAAGGGCAATCCTGAGTCGCCATCTCAGGCTTCACAAACCTTACCATCCAAAATAGCTCCCTGCCTGCATGCAGTGTCAGTTCGCAATCCACCTGCCCGCTATGTGGAGTGACCATACTCTTTACCAACATGTTCCTGCGCCTGCTGACCCGCACCCCCTGCCTTCCTTCTGTCAATGTTCCCATCAAGGCCTTGACCCCACATTTTCACTTTGGGAACGCATATGTGGGGTAGCATCCATCCCACCAGCATGCCTTCAGGCAGGCACTCTCTTTCCACAAACACATCACAACATCAAGCCCTTTCAATACAGCCTGACATATTAATCAATCTTCAGCAGTAGCTTATCTGCTCCGCAGGACCAGGTGCTCCACTTGCTTTGTGCCATCTTCTGGAGAGAGGCATTCCTGTTGCATGCATATATCAAGCATCCCTGAACTGGAGGTGTATACACAGAGAAATCCCTAAGCTGGTTTCTAATTCAGGCAGACAATCACTTGTCTTTTGTACCATCTGCTGTTGAAGCACAGAGCCGGAATTCCCAGCAAACAGATCATCTGAGAACCCAAACAGCCTGTGCGATGGGCACGTACATAGATGACACATCAGACAGAAGCTGCACAAGGACAGCAAACCTGGGAAAGGTCCTATGCAGCACCACATCAAAGTCCGTGGCCAGTTCCCTTCCTTATGCACCCTTTACCTGATAGATGAATGCCTCCATCAATATATAAGGATACCGCTGGTGTGGTGGCAGACAGCGATACCAATCATAAGGGACGCGACTGCATGAAATACCTTTCCATGGTGGCAGGGGTCGTTCCCCCTCCATGACCTTGCATGATTGGTGCATACCACATACCATAGCTACAGCTGCCAGGTATATGCAGGTCTGCAATCCCAAGCTTGCCCAGGGATCACCCACTAGCATCCCAATCGATTGGGGGTTGTTATGCATGTGGTCGGGGGTTGTTATGCACCCACATGCACCCCTCCTGCCAACATTGAGTACACATGACACATCCTCGTGATGGCCCATGCTTGAGATAGAAGGCCACTCAATGCCCGGAAGAGTCTGAACAGTTGCTTTGCCGAGCCAGCAAGCCTTTCTGCATGGTAGGATGCACCTGCCTTGCATTCATATTGCTCCTGCACTTGAAGTGATACACCTAACAGCCGAACATATGTTCCTAGCCCCTGCAGCGGATAATTGGAACAGCTGCGAGGCACTATGGCAAAGCCACATGGAAAACCCACTGCCTGCTCCAGGAGACGATGGTCCCTAGTACAGGAGGGACTACACATCCACACCCAAAGCTGCCTTTTCCTCAATCGCACCTAACAACAACAGTGTATTTGCCACCAATAGCCACCCTGAGGACTAAACACCTATGCTAACGAGGAGCTGAAAACCTCAAAACCCAGCACGAGCCACTAATGAGGTTCTTCCCGCATGGCGATACCATAGCTACTGAGTGTGTACCCACTTAGTGCTGATCCTAGCCGGAAGTGGGCACAGCACAAGATGCTGGACAGGCGGCATAGACACCTCCACAGGGCAGGCCCCCATTTGGTTGGTAGGTTTGAGGCCAATAGTCGAAATTGACATAGTTGGCGCCAGGGAGGGCGAAGCAAGCGGGAGCAGGAGGACGGGGTTTGCAGTAGAACTTCCTCCTGGTGTTGTTCCAGATGCCTGCCATGCTGCAGCTGGTACCTTCTGGGCAGTACTCGTTACGCATGGCCATCAACTTCTCCTTGGGCAAGTCCATGTCCCAGCACAGGTCATCAGCCTTGAGCACGATCTTCTCGTTGAAGCACTTCCAACCACCACGCTTCAGGTACCTTTTCAAGGAGGGGAGAGACAGGGGCGGTTGCAAGTTGAAGTGATATAAATGCACCTCTGGCTGTATTTGGAACCTCGAGAACAGCAGTGAGCAGCAGTAAAGAGTATATGCAGATTACTGCATGATTACGTCGGTATTCTGTCCCATACCAACATGGCGCTCAATGGAGCAAGGAGCTGTCTCCCATAGCCATGCAGTGAGCGCCTCAATCAATAGGATCCCTGCTTATTATCGATAAGTCTGAACTTGTCTTCTGGCAATTTGACGCAAGCGCACAATGGATATAATGATTTTAAACCTGTCGTACCTACAAACTTGACCCGCTGGACACCGCCAAGCGCCTTTGATATCGCTGTAGAAATCCTTCTTGCATCCGCTGTCGACTTTACCCCAGCAGTATTCCCAGCAGTAGGTCCCTGGCCTAGCATCGCCTACGAGGGGTCGCTGGACATTCCCCATCTGGTAACAGTCACCGCCAGCACACTTGACGACAGATGCGCAGTTCAGACACTGCTGTGCACTTGCAGTAGCTACCCATGCAAAAGATACGACGGCCAGCAGAAAGTGTACAAACGTCATAGTGGGCCCACCGTGCAATCACAAGATCTTTCACTTTATGCCAGTTACATTTATCCCGGCCCCAGACACAGCAGCCTTATTTGCTAGACGAACGCTTCGTTTGCGACCACAGGTATTGAGTAAGCCGAAGAGGCTTTTGTATTACGGTGTGGCGCGCGGTGTAACTCACCACCAGTCACTAGCCGCTGCCAGAGGTACTAATAAAAGCCGACTTCGGCTTTACTTACTCGTACCTCTGCCGCTGCGGCACAAACTGACAAATTGGTTACCTGGAGAAGTTTGCTTACGTCAACCTTCCTGCTATAATAGCGATGTTCCGCAGTGGTCGCTGGGCTCGCATGCAGGTTTCATGTATCATGGCCACCCTTCAAAAATGTGACTACATCCCCGTCCATTCTCCCGCCGAAACCATATTTGAAGTCTCCAGGCTCAGTGGCCTCATAGTGGCCTTACACTCTCGTATTCTCTAGTGTGTCTCACTCCTCTCTCCCTACCACAGCAAATAGTATTCTATTGATGGTGCCACCGCCCTATGCCTTGATGCCTACTTTCTGTCACTTCTGGCTACTAACGGAAACCGCACCACACCAGGCTGGACCTCCTCTCCCGTAACCGCTACATCCTTAGTGCCCGGACCAGCTGCACCGTGCCCTGCTGGTGCCACCAAATCAGCCCTCATGTCGTCTAACGTACTTGCTCCAACACCCTCCACCTGCTCCTGATCTGCATCTGCACCCTGGAGCTTTGCAATGTTCCTTTTCTGCTCTTCTGCAGCCGCCCTCCCAGCTAGCCCACTTGCAGTGCTACAGGTAGCCATAGTTCCCTCCTCCCCAGCACCAGCAGAAGCTGCAGGAGCTGACGATGACAGCACATGCAGCTGAGCTTCACCATCACTGCCACTAGCAGCTGCATCATCATTGCCCCAATGCTCTCCTCGCACTCCTTGCTGCTCTACCCTTCTGTCGTGCACCTCTGCTGCCTCTGCAGCAGCAGGAATCCCGCCGTTTTCCCCTTGCACTCCCCTGACCTCCTCCACTCCTGCTGGTCCCTGCCAGGTGCTTGCTATTGACCCCCTAGTTCCCCCTACTGTTACCCCCCTACTGCTCCCTGCACTAAACCCTGGCTTCACATCCAATACCACTGGATTAGCTACTACTGCTGCTCTTTCAGAGCTGTGCATTGCTTTACCTCGTAGTGAAGCCGCACCTACCGTAGACACTACTGCTGCTGCTGTTTTTGTTGTCGGTGTCATTCTTGGTGATGGTGGCGTACCAGCAGCTGCTGTAGGTGATGAGTCAAGCCGTGTCAAGCTCCTATATGTGTGCCTGTTCTGTGGGCTTCTAATTGAGGGAGGGCTTCCCAAAGCAGGAGGATGGGGTGGAGAGGCAGGGCCAGGTGTAGACCTATTGATTACAACAGACAACAACAGCAACAGCAGCAGGAGGGGCCAACATAGTCAACTGAAACAGTCACGAGCTAAGCATGACATAGTGCATTGCACGAACAAGCAAAGCAGAATGACACAGCAGGCAGTAAATGCCCTAAGCAAACTGCAGCTTGATGCATTAAATACTAGTGGTGACCGCTGATTAATGGTATTGTTCTGCCTGTTTTTTCCACGCCCCGCCTAGAACTGCCTTACCCACCGCCTTCTTCATCACTGGAATGGCTATGATTGTCCATTACCTGTGGATATATTGCTCCTGCATTCTACGCATAAACAGGGTATTGCACCACTCGTAGACCTCGGAGCGGTGATGACCTACCTATTTACAAATGCACATATGTTTTAGCTGCCTGTGGAGCAGCCAAGTCTTTACATCATTTTGTTGATAGTTTTACACAAGAGAGACCGTTCCTCTGCTCCGGCCCTTCCACAGTTCTATGACGGCAGCATGCGTCTGCGCCCAATTTCTGCTCTACCCCTCCTGCTTATGTCACCTTTTATTCACCATCACGCCCCCTGCCTCTCTCCCTGCCCTGCTAACCTGTGAGTCACCACATAGGTGGACAGTGGAACCTTGCCAGGCTTCACCAACCCCCTTGGCCTTTCCCCCAACACCTGCCACCCCTCAAGTGTCTGCAGCCTCTGCTCGTACTGAGACCCCCTTTCCATTCCAGTGGGCCACCCATCCCCAAACTGAAATCCTGCCCCGCCCATGGGCCCCAAACCCCTGCCTGACCCCCTCCTGCTCCTGTTGCTACTGATGAGCCCCGCATTTCAGTCCCTGCATAGCTCCCCCTGCTGCTGGCAGCAGCAGAGGGTGCTGCTAACAGTGAAACCGGACCCGCTGTAGCAGCAGTAGTCGTAGCAGTAGCACTTGCCCTTGCTGCTGCAGCTCCTGCTCTAGCTGCAGCTGCTGCAGCACCTATCAGATCAGCTGCAAACCTCATTGCTGCACGAGGATCAGATCTTTCCAATGACGGAGCCCTTTGCAACCTCACAGTCGAGCCTGCATTTTGGGTTCCTTCTGCCGCTTCAGGGGCCCATGCTGCTGCTGCTGGTACCACTGGAGCTGAAGCCCTTGCAACCATCCTGCCATAAGCCAATCCCTGCTGCTGTCCTAGATCTGATATGCCACCAACACCTCGTGCATCAGCCCACGCTCCTCCTACTGCACCTGCACCAGATCCCTTCGCTGCTGCTGCTGCTGACTGGCCTGCTACAGTAGGAAGTAACTCAATAGGCAGTGATGTGCCACCAGGGCTGACACCCCTCCTGCCAATACTGCTTGCAGCAGAGGATGAGAGCCCTGGCCTCATCCCTAGTCCCTGCTCCTGCCAATCCAGCACCTCCGACCTCCGAGGCTGGCCCACCACTTGCCAGGGAGCACTACTGCTACCATCCCTGCCCCCACCCGCTCCACCAGAGGCAGGGGCAGGGGCCCCAGACCCGGCTGGCTCTTGTGACAGTCTTGTAGCGGCTTGTGCAGACGGGTGAGGCAGCTCTAGGCCTGCTGAAGAGCTGGGTACTGAGCTGTGGCCTAGGGGAACCGCCACTGCTCTAGCTGCCACCTTGGACAATAGGGTCTGCACAGCACTACCACCTGCTGCCGCCTGAGCCAGGTGGACTGCTGCTGCTGGTGGTGGTGGTGGTGCCGTCGCTGCTGCTGCTTTTCTGCTTTTTGTTGCTACCGCAGCTCTACCAAACCCCCGTTGCTCTGCTCCTGCTGCTGCTGCTGCTACGGTTGTCTTCCTGTTGCCACCTGATCTACCTGCTATTGCCCTGCTGCTGCTCTTACTGTGCTCCATCCCTGGGCGAGATGCTACATGAAGGTGGTGTGTCAAGCTCTGCAATTTAGCCTGATACTTGTCAATCTTCTGCTGAAGTGCAGCTGGCCCGGTTGCTCCCAATGCTTCTGCCTGAACCAAGACTCCCTCTGGCTCCAACCCATCTGTCACCATAGAGCTTTGAAGCACCTGGCTGGCTTGCTCACTGGCGGCGGCAGCTGAAGCTTCATATTGCTGCTGCAGCTGCTGTTGGGGTTCCTGGTTACTGTAAAACCCCAACAACGGCAGTGCCATTGCACCAGCTTTGTGAACCGCTGCTGCTGCTGAGGCGGCGAATTGCTGTAGAGGCTGCCCATGGGCTCCGCCCGGTGTAGCAGCAGCAGCAGCACCAGGGCTGCCACTGCTTTCAGCTGCAGCTGCTGCAGGTGCCCCCCAAGCAGGTGCTGCCACCGGTAGGACCGCAGCTGCTGATGCGCCACCAGTAGACGCAGTACCATCGACCGGCAAACTCCACGAGGCTTCCTCTGCTAAAGCACCACCGGCTCCTGCTGCTGCACTAGCACCAAAGGACTGCCCTTGGCTTGCATGGATTATATGCTCAGCCACCTCAGGCTGGGCAGGCGGGTGCATTGCATCCGAACCAGCCATAAACATCCCTCTGGTCCTATCTAGCAAGTCCTGATGCACTGCTGCTAAGTTCCCACCTATGCCTATGAACTTCCCAGTGACGAGACCTGCGTTCCTGGTCACCCCATTACCACCCTCCGGAGACGCTCTCCCCTGCTGCTGCTCAGATGCTGCTGGTGCCTTCTGCGCTGCAGGAGCTTTAGTTGGAGAGGGTGATTTAGCTCGGGGAGGCGGCACCCATGTGCCAGCTTGTATCGTCCGGCCAAAAGCTGATTTGACTGGGCTACTGCTGCTGCCAGCAACTGCTCTTTGCTGCACTGCTGTTCCTGCAGGTGCCACTCCCTTCAGCTGCTGCTGTGGCTGCTGCTTGGGTGATTGCTTTGGCTGCTGCTGCCGCTGCCGCTGCTGCTGCTGCTGTGGCCCAGGCATTGCCCTGTTGTTGTCCCCTAATGTTTTTGCCTTGCTAGCACCTCTAAGGCTGAGTTTGCTCTGATCCTTGCTTCCAGGTACCTTCTTCACCCCGCGGTGAGGCTCACCTTGTCCACCCTGCAGCTGCTGTTGCTGCTCGTCCCTTTGCCGCCGCTGCTGCTGTTGCCGCTGCTCCTGCAGCTGCTGTTGCTGCAAACTCATGAACTGCTGCTGTTGCCGCCTTTGGAACAATGCAGCCAATGGCAAGCCCCCAATGCCTTCCCTAGCAGCTGCTGTTGCTAGACCAGGGACGTCCGCTCCCAAACCTGCAACCCCAGAACCAACAATATCCCCTTTACCCCCGCCTAAAGCATCCTCTTCCACTTCATTTCCATCATGCGGCATGATTGAGGTTTTGTGTACCCACCGTGATGGCTGATCCTCTGTGGCCTCAGGCATGGCCCTTGGCATTTCAGCACCATACAGAGCTGGTACTTCAGCAGTCGGCGGTGCAAAATTGGCGGCTGGATCTTCCAAGGGAGCAGACGCTGGGATGTATGGCAAAGGAAGCGGCACACGTGTGCTCCAGTCCCTGTAGCTATCCTCCACTTGCTCCTTCTTTTGGGCCTGCTGGAGCTGCTGCTGCTGCTGCTGTTGTTGTTGCTGTGCGGCTGCTTGCTGCCATCCATATGCATGTGCCTGGTACCCCTGACGCTCCTCCTGCTGCTGGAGCTGCCACTGTGCACCCCACATATCACTCTGCTGCTGCTGCTGTTGCTGTTCCTCCCAGTGCTGCTGCTTCTTCCCATCTGCCATCTGCCCACCCAGCCCTTGCTCCTGCAGCTTCTGCTGCTCTCGTTCGTGCATCTGTTCCAGCTGCTTCAGGAGCCTGCCTTTGCCTGCTTTGATGGCCACCAAGCGCCATGCTAGCCAGGCACGTTCAAGGCGCCTCCTATCTCCTAAATGCTGCACCCAAGCAGGCAGCCCTGCACTCAAAGCCTCCACCTGAGCCTCAGCCTGCAAAGAACAAGGGTGGAATAAGAATCCCTCATTTTTGAGCTTGTATACTGGAACTAACAAGATGGAAGAGGGTGGACAAAGAAGGCAGGCAGGTTGTGTCATGCAGTGCTGAGATGCAAGCAAGCAGGGATTGGACAAGCAAAGCAATCACTCTACTTTTTCACATTAGTTATCATGGTAAACTTAGTCGCCGTACACCCTTAAGTCCAGCACTCAAAGCTGGCCAAACAAGCAGGAGCATTAGATATGTAGCAGGGCCATCAGCATGAGAAGCATTGTTTCTGGCCCAACGTGATGATCTAACACCAAGCCCAGCAACAAACTGAACCGATATTGCATTCGATGGTCCAATGATTCGAGTTGAAGTCATATCTCGATGTAGATGTAGATGCAGGCAGGAAAGCGAGAGCCCTGCACACACCCCTAACCCAGCTTCCACCCATAACACATTTTGTACGACATATTACCCTCTCCTCTGCCTGACCTCGCCAGCTGCCTTCATCCCCCTCCCCCAGCCCACCCCTTTGCCTCTGGCTTATTGTTTACACAGGGCTGGAGAAGGCACCCAAGACTCTTCGCACCTCCGAGACCCCCACATGGCTTCCTCACCCACCCCCACCAAACCCCTGCAAATGTGTCAGAAGCCCCCTTGTGCCACTCACCAGTGCAAGCTGTTGCTCATTGCCCTCCACCCGTGTCACTGCCAACCAGCCTCTGAAAGCAGCCTCCAGCAGCCGCCCTTCCCGCACCCCCTGCACCAAGCTCCCTGCCGGCCGTCGCTTCCTGGCTGCCATGCGAGCTGCTACACAAACACTGTGACCACCACTGCTCCATCTACCATGAACGGAGCTTGTTGCCGTCTGCCCTGGGTCCAATTGCCCCTCCGCAGCATCTGCAGGTGCTATGGTCATCCGCCTTCCCCTTCTTGACTGCAAGATCAGGTCAGCTAAAGCTCGCCACCTCCACTGTGCAGCAACCTGCGCAATGCATGCATAAGCAAGGCCGGCCGTCATTTGGTGATGGCTAGCACAACACCACAGTTTCACACATTCAACAAGGACCTTTGAATGTCAAAAAGTGAGATAGCAATTGAGCAAACGGGGCGAATCATGGGATGACATCTGGGCATGTTCACCCCCATCGCAGCAAGTCTTCTCAACCACTTGGAGTCAGGAAATGGTCATATCATGCATACAGCTGTGCAGAGCAGTGGGGCATGACCGGACCCACATGGTGGCTCGCATATCTTGGAGCCAGAACTAGTGTTAATCTCTACGTTGGCAGTCAAGTCCTGTGTAGTGTGCACAACTGCATTTTGTCAGCGAAGGAGCCTGGCAACTATGATACTGACTTCAGACTAGAAAATATGTAAAACGCCGGCAACGTCTGATCGTGTTATGAGTGTACACTGCAGGGTTGAGCTACATAACAGTTGCAGTTTTCAAAGAGCAAGTGCCTACTGAGTAGCCCACTGAACTATCTCGATACCTTTCGGCCAGTCTGGTGGCGCCAAGCCAGCAGAACCAGTTGTTGCATGGTGCCGCACCAGTACTCATGCTGGCGCCCCATGTAAGCCTGAAGGGCCTCACTGCGCGCTTCGTGCTGCTGTGTGCTGTTGGCCAATGCTGCTTGGCACTCCATCAGGTCACCTTGCAACTCATGCGCCTGTGGAGGGGAGCAGCAACTTCAATTGCAAACAAGGTGTTCCCAGCATCAACCAACATGAACTCATCGCAAACTTCATCCATGGTAGCAATGCAACAGATCTGTTGCCAGTTATGTTGCAATGCTGCCTTACTAAAGATTGAGTATACAACACAATACTAGAGCTCATTTGTTGTTACTCATAAGAATGCTGCTTTTGTCACATTTCAAATACTTAGATCAAAGCAAAGACACGCCTCAATTCCTCACCCTGCTAAGAAGTGTCCCTGCTCGCCACCTCCAGAAGGTTAGTGCACACAGCACCTGCCCCTGATGAGCCCCGCAGCGCTCCATGTAGCAGTCCAGTGCCAACACCCAGGAGTGGCGCTGCTGCTGCATCACCTGCTGCAACTGCCTCCGAGCATCTTCACTCTCCTCTAAGCTGGTCCTTGCAGCAATTAGGAGTGTTGCTGGCACAAGGTCACTTGTACCTGAGCAGGAAGACAAGAATCTCAATGGCTCAATAGCTGGTGTGCTGTGGGGGAGAGGTTGCTATAAGGTGTATGTCTGTGGCAGGTCATTTGACGTGCTTCCCTTCCCGAGGGCTGACAATAAATGAAAAGAAAGACAGGATTCACAGAGAAGATAGGGAGGTCTAGTGTGCCTGACCAGAAGCAGGAGCATACATCCCAGGGCAAGCTCAATTAACCGATCTTTCCTGCGTTCCTACAATAGCATGCAAGGGCTTCAGCTCTCATCACAAAACACGACAGCTTCAATCTAGCGGGAGCCACACAACATCGTTCTCCATGTGCCCAGCTGTTGCACCATGCACACAAGCATAAGCAGGGCCTGTCAGAGGGCCACGTTATGCCTTGTAAATACCAAAGAGGGAACATGGGCTTAAGGTTGGCTGAGTCAAGGCTACCTGGTTATATTCCAAGCCAAACAATCTGCTGGCTGTAGCTTCCGCCCTCACAGCTACCTCCACAACATCCTCCTCTTGAACGCTCCCCTCACTCACCACTAGGGTTGTGCAGCCATATATGCATGTAGATATACAATACAGTATGAGGCTATGAGATTTCAATACACGGGCCTGTACAACCTACTCACCACTCAATAGCTGCTGCTGTCTTGCCTGCAGCTCCTGCACTGCCATCTCCTTCTTCTGCAGCTGCTGCTTTAACCCCACAACCTCCAGCCTCAACCCAGCCACCTCCTTCATGACCCCCTGTCCCCCTCCCACCCCACTCCAACCACCACCACCACCAGCTGCCGCAGCAGCAGCAGGAGCAGCAGGAGCAGCAGTAGGTGTTGTGAGCAGTAAGCCCTCAGGCACAGCAGACAGTAGCTGGTGGAGCTGCTGCAGTGTGTGTTGTGCTTCCTGCAGCTGCTGCTGGCTGCTACGGCAGTGGTGTGCTAGGGATGCCACCTGGGTGATGCATGCACTGAGGCTAGCCTTGAAGCTGCAGACCACCTGGGAGGAAGGAAGCAAGCGAATGTCCCAGAGGATTACTGAATTGTCTGATGAGGAACTGGTTGAAGTCTCCTAGCTGGATACATGCTTGGCAATCGCTATTGTTTGGTGGTCTGAACCCTTGTCTTTGGATCCATCTGATGGCGTGTTTGGTCAGTCTGACCTAGAAGCTCTCTACAGGTTTGTCCAATTGTTACTGTGTGCCTTTATCTCATGGGGTGTTGGTGCAAATTCCACAACTTAGATTATCATTTGAGACAGAAAACAAGAAGGTGGGTGCAGTCACCTTTACTGCACCGTTAGCGGGTTCATTTACGTGTTGAAGCATGTGCAGGAATCAGGTGATAGGAACAGGCCAGCCTCCCGTTTGTTGCTCCACCTCACTATCCACATCATATGATATGCAAGAGCAAAAGTGCGATAGGCGATAGGCCCGCACCTCAAGGTGCCGTTGAAGGGCTTCCCTCACACTAGTGCATTGGTGCATGGTGTTTACAACCCATTCGGGGCCCTAGGGCTTAACGAGGAGCCTTCAGCCCCAGCATCAGCGTCAAACCCCAGATGAAAGGATACCATACTGTAGGGCGTATGAGATAGTAATGGTACCACAATTATCGACCTCCAGCAAGAAGCCACTGCCTGCCCAATTGTTAGTCAAACCCGTGTTTATAGCCTCTTTAACAACAGTTTTCCCTAAATAAAACACTGCATTGATACCATTTGCTCACCCAGCATGCAATCGCTGAGCAAGTTTGATGCAGCTTCATGCCAGTATCATCTTGGCCCCCTTACCTTCTCCGTCTCCAGCAGTTTCTGTTCTGCTACTGCAAGGACTGCCCTGATGCCACTGCCAGCACTGTCTGCTGCAGCTGCCTGCACTCCTGGTCCAGTCAGCATGGCGTTGATGTTCAGCAGTGTAGCAGCAGCATCACGTGCAGCCACCTCAGCTTCTAACCAACTAGGATCACCTGGAGGGCAACGAAAGGAATGAAAAGAATCTTTTTTGGCATGGGCATTTAATCGGGATTGAATTGCATGCTTCTAGCCATGGGCAAGCGTCTGGGGTGATCCTTAGTCAGTGGACATGTACCTGCATCTGTTTGCATTTAATTTGGCAGCTTATATAAGAAGGGCACACCCTGTTGCATGACCAGATTTTCTCCACAATGACCTTGAGCACAAGCTGGAGTAGAGTTTTCAGGAAGAACCAGAAGTCGGGAATCAGCACAGAGAGCATGTCAAATCTGCTGCCGTGGGTGGTACCTTGATGGTAGACAAGCCAATTGAGGCATCAAAACATTCCTTATCCTGTCCTTGCTCCCTCCCCAAGGCGCAACTGTTCTGATTACTCAAGTTCAAACAAAATTACGTATGCTGTCTGCTTTGTGAAGGCCCTTGGCAGAAAAATCTGCAATGACCAAAAACTGGTCCAAACCTCTGATGCACTGCCAACTCTGTACCCCCTCTTTCTTGCCATCCATCTTCTAAGTTCCACCTCCAGATCCTGCTGGTCATCCACCACCTCCACCAGATGCCTCGCATAAACTAAAACCATGAGAAAGGATTGACCCCCCATACCCCCTCCCCTTTGTACCCTTGCCCCGTCCTACCTGCCAGCCATCCCCTGGGTTCATCCACCAGCTCATCCAAGCTCCTGCTCAGCTGCTGCTCCACATGACGTAGCCCAGCCAGAACACTATGGGGTACCACACCTGCCTGCTGCTGCTGCTGCTGCTGTCGCCCCTCGCCTTCCTCCCCTGCACCCTCCTCTTCCCAGCCACTGCCAGTACTCCCTCCTCTGCTGTCCTCCTCTCCCTCTGCTTCCTGGCAGCCCTCCTCATCACCACTATCGTCCAAGCCTTGGCCCCATTGCCGACTTTTCTCAGAAGCTGGTAGTTCCTGTCTGCACAACTGCTGTACTTGAGCAGGGTCAGCCACCCCACTAGCGGGCCCCTCCCCCAGCTGCTGCCTTGCTGCTGTTAAAGCAGCTGAAGCATCAATCAGCGCCGGGAGCACCCTCCCCCACCCCCTCTGCTGCTGCTGCATCTGCTTCAACCCCTCTTCCAGCCCCTGCGTAACAGCTCCCACCTCCCTCCTCACCCCCACAACCCTCACCACCATACCCTCTACTTCAGCAGCAGCAACAGCAGCATCCCCTCTCACCACATCCTGCTGATGTTGCCCCTGTAGTTGCTGGACAGCATCCAGGTGATCCCTTGTTCCGTGGCCCAGTTCTGCTGCTTCCCCAGCACGGCTGAGGGCACTATCCACCTCAACCAAGGCTTGTCGTACTACAGCTGCCGCTGCTGCTGCGCGTTCCTGAGGTGCTTTGAGCTTAGGCTGCAGCCGATCCATGGCTGAGTGGTGGTGCTGTAGCTGCTGACTGTTTTCCTGGAGTCGTCCCAGCAGCAGCAGTACCTGACCCCTCAGACCTCCTGGGGCAGCCTGTGTACGAGCACATATGAGTTCAACATAAGAGTAAGTCTATTTGAGGTGGCCTGTGGTGGACAAACAATAAACAACTCTACAACTTTAATGGCTACTACTTAGAGCTAAGGCAATACGTATTTGACAATTAAATAATTTGCTATGACATGCTTTGCTATCAGGCGTATCCTCTCCCCCCACCCCACCCCACCCCCGAGCCCACCATTCTTGTTTCTCCCCCACATCCTAACCTCCAGTCTGCCCTCTTCGTCCGTTCCCACCTTGCCTTGCCTCTGCCTTAACTGTCCTGCCTGGCTTTTCTCTACCACCTGTCCCCTGCCATGGTTCCCCAATACATCTCCCCATCTCTGGTTGGCCCCTCGCACGCCCCTCCTCCACCCTTCCCCTCCCTTCTCTGGTCATGTTGCTCTCCCCCCTCAGAAGCCTCCATTCCTCATACTTGCCGCCGCTCGTACGCTACTGTAATTGTCCTGGCCTTCCCCACACGCACCCCCTCCCATACTTGTCCATTCCTGCCTCAGATAGCCTGCAATATATCTCTGATTTTAGTCCCCTGCACCTCCACCAGCCTTCTCCCATCAGCCACTGCCCTCATAAGTCTCCTTCTCCTCGTGCAATGCAATCCATCCACCCTCTCTTCAGACATCCGAGCCCCAGGCCCCAGCTGCACCCGCCCCTCCAACTTCAACCAATCTGCTCCACACACACACACAAACACCCAACCCCACCCACTTCAGCTGCTCACTGTCAGTCTCTTGCTTCCTCCCACCGCCCCTCCTCAGACGCAGACATCCCTGCATCATGGGTTCTTCTTTCCTTCTCGTCCATCTTTCCTTCCTGGTACACCCTCTCATCCTTGTCCTCCACGCCCCCCCCCCCTCCCTGTCTCCTCTGTGTTTCAACACCCTGAGGCATATCCGAAACCACCACTGGTACCACTCCATCGCATGCGCAACATCAACACCGACACTACCCCCCCCCCCCCAGCTACCTGTCAGCCCCTTCCTCACCTTCTCCCCCTGTGTCCCCTCCCCCTCGCAAGCTGCCATCATTTGCATCATCTCACACTGCAGCTGCACATTCAGGTTTTGCACCACCTCCAGCCTCTCCTTGGCCCCTGCCTCCCTGCCCTCAGCTGCTGACAGCTCCTTCACCAGCCTGTCTATATGATGCTGCTGCTGGGCCACTGCTGCCTGGCTGGATGCAAGCTGAGGAGACAGCTCCAGCACCTGCTGCTGCAGCTGCTGTAGCTGCTTTTTCACACCTGCACCTTGATCATGACCATCCTGCCAAAAACAGAAAAATCCATAGCATAAATGGGTCTTGTTTGTGGGAAGAACATGCGAGAAGGAGACTACAGACGGCAGCTGAGGGGGCAGATCCAGCACCTGCTGTTATAGCTGCTAATTTACACCTGCACCTTCTTCATATTTGCCCTGCCAGACAACAGAAGAATGCAAATCATGCATTGGTAGTACTTGTTGGAAGAGCATGTGGAGGACACCACAGACGCAGCTGAAATTTTACCTTTGGATCACCTCCTGCTTTGTCATCATCGCTCCCGCCTGCAATCCCTTCTATCTTTTCTCCCGGCCCCTCCAGACCTCTCCCACCTCACCATGTGCTCTTTCCACCCCACCCACTGCTCCAGCTGGTGCTGCCGTTCCTGTGCTGCTGCCAGCTGCCCTGCCAAGGCATCCAGCCCCTGCTGGAGCTCATTCCTCGCAGCAGCCAGGGACATGGCAGTCATGGAAGCTTCAGACAGACGCTCCTGCAGGTGACCAGCCTCAGCTGCTGCTACACGTAAGGGACGCAGCTGACCAAGATCCCGCTGGTACCTACAGCACAACAAGGGTGCGCAAACAGGCGGGGCTCAACTATATGGTATTAGTCTTGAGAGGGTTGTTACACAGAAAAGCACAGCTGATTAAAGTTGTGCTGATACGGCCATCACAGGCAGGACACTGGCTTTGAGGACGTGCAGATGGCCCATGTACCATTTGCCCACTTGCTAGCATCAATATTATTCATACGGGGAAGGTTTAACACATCATATCTATACTTATTTCATACCACTTACTGGCCTAAGCTATCGCGATTTACTCCTACCAAAGCCATGCTGGACAGTGAAGCAGTGCTCATTGCCACACTGGATGCGGCGTCTGTTGCATCAAATTGGCGTGGGCATCTGCTGCCAGTAAAGATGTGGCTGGGTCATGTGCAGGCCAGCTGCCTGCCGGAGAGCGTGCTAATGCCAGCCTCACACTCCTGTCCCTCTTTGTGCCTGCTCTATCCAATGTGCTTCTTTTGGTCATGCAAAGGACCGTTGACTGATGGTCACACTAGTGGCCCACAGCCTTACAACCCTCTAGAGCCCAGATGTTCCTCTCTTCCCGCGAGCACACCCACCTCTCCCTCCACTCCGCGAGCTGCTCCTGCAACTGCATGATTGTCTCTGTGGCTGCCGCATGCTTTGTTTCTGCTGCTGCTGCCTGCTCCCCAGTAGCCAGGCAGATCCCCTCCAGCCTGTGCACCTCCCTCTTCAAACCAAAAGCAGTTTGCTTGTGGTTTGTGAGCTCAGCGCCAAGCTCAGCTACCTGCAGATATTGTGGCATAAGCAGCATCCAACATCAGCAGACGCCAGATCAATGTGAGTGGATTTAACTGTACACAACACAACAAGCACATGGGAAAGGGGGCGACTACCAAGCAATGTTTGGCTGAGCGATGGAGGGCAGCAGCACAGACAGTCCAGTGGGGAATAAAACTCGACACAGTGTGTGCTGCTGCCCTCCATTCTGTGTCGACACAGTGTGTGCTTTCCTGGTACATGCTATGCGCCAAAAGAGACAGCCTGGGATAGGGCACACAAAATGCCTTGTTGAGGTCCACTGCTGATCTTCTTTGCGACTTCAAGAACTTCAAGAAGTGATAGCCAGTGACAAGCCTACGGCCTATGGCTAAACTTGCTCCTGGCTTGTATCTCAGCTGCGTCTCAACTGCAGGCTAGCGTTGCTTTGGAGGCCCCAAAGGTGGGGGCATCTTGAGGTGCATGTCACACTGCTGCCATATGACAGACCTGTCACAGCATCCTGGCGCGTGCACACCAGGCGTCGTTTTGTCCATCTACCCAGGAACGCATCCCCCAACATAACTCTTGTTACTTCAATCGCATTCTGCTGCACCTTCCCAGGCCAACCTCACACCGCCACTATCTACCTGTTAAGGTGCTAGCAGCCCCAATCAGCCTCACCTGCTGATCCCTGCTTTGCAGCGCATCCAGCAGTGCCTGCTGCTCTTCCAGTGCAGCCTGCCTGTCTTCCTTAAGCTGCTGCAGATCCCCAGCATGCCGCTGCTGCTGCAGCCTGCTGCGCTCCAGCTCTGCATGATAGGCTCCTTCTGCTGCCTCTGCCCGCTGGCACCAGCTGTCTCGCTCTGCTTCTCTGGCTGCTAGCTCGCGGTCCAAGTAGTGCAGGCTCTCCTGATGCTGCTGCAGCTGAACCACTGCTGCTGCATGGTCGGCTTTGAGGTCGGCAAGCTTGTGGAGCAGACTTTGCTCCCTGTGTACACAGCACCACAAGGATTGAAGGGGCAAAGCGCCAGGAGATTGATCAATGTGCACACACATGGAGTATTCTGGAATGCCATATTGCATACATATGAGTCCATAGGTAGACAATTCACACAACCTGACGTTGCAGTGTGGTATGCAAGTTATGTGATTCTACAGAGGTGGCTGCCAGAGCATGAGCAAGGACGGATGCACCATGGAGATGACACAAGTCACCCTTGGCATGAAGCACCTTCCTCCTGGCAACCAGGAGCCGCTTAGGAGACTGATCACAGGAGCAGTAGCTGTTGGGTGTATGGAGGAGTATTGCGCGGTTGCTGCATGGTTGAATTCACCTCTGCTGTGACGATGATAGGGCATCTTTGAGTTTCTTTGTGTTCTCCTCTTCTGCTGCTACGTCCTGCAGGATGTCCTGAAGCTGCTGGCGGAAGTTGGCCTGCGTGATCGGGCAAGAACGAGTTTTGCAAGATCGGGGAAGTCCATTACAAGCTAGCTAGCGTCCGCCAGTGATCTTGGAGCCCACCTTGAGTCGTGCCTCTCTTGCTTGGTCAGCAGTTCCTGGTATTATGAGGGCATCGCGCGACACCTCCTGCGCAACCATGCAAGAATCAGTATAAGATACAGATCACGCTGGACATCAAGCATGCATGCCTGCTTTAGGGAGCTATCTGAGCTCTCCGCGCCAAGGGCAAGGTGGCCACGTGCAGCGCTTGTCATGTCTAGGAGCCAGTGGTCGGGTGCCAATGGTTTTGTAACATCTCATATCGTATGTCTGAGTCTTTGTGTGTCAGTGGGCTAAGTGCACCCCATCGCGAGCGTCTTGAAACAGGAGAACAATAACACGCAACATGTGGTTGGGGATCTCGGCGAAAGACCATTCAATTTGAAGGTTGCGGTGTCGGAGGATTTCATGTGCTATGCAAGTGCAATTAATGCAATCGAGCATCGCTGATCTTGGTATTCATTGTTAACTTGCCTGTCACTCAACCGGCACCGCGTTCGCACTTGTAACTTGACAACGGTCAACTAGGAGACTTGACCCCAAGGCTTCTATGCTGTTCATTCTGAGCCAAACTGCCTGCCAAGGGCCCTGACTGCACGAGCTGCTAGCCCGTGGTGGCACATGGTGTGCATGGTAAGTGGCAGCTCATGAGTCTGTTACCTCATACCTCCGTCCGCCGGAACACCCTCCTGCTCAAAGTAGCGAGTCAGCTAGTCAAACAAAAAAAAAACAAATATTCAATGTGCGGCAACCGCAAAGGGCTGCTAGGTCGAAACGACCAAACACACCAGCGGATGGATTCAAAAACAATGGATTCCACACCACCAACCAACCACAGGAATATACCCAAGCAGTCCAACGACGGGACTGCAAGCAATTGATTGCCCTTAGAGCAGACACATAGGTCGTCACACAAAAGGTATCCCTAGGTGAACACGAGAGTATGCCGTTCCTAAAGCAAAGCAAGAAAATACAGGGCATATCCAGGCTGATTCTTACTGTTCCGTCTCTGTGCGCCTTCCATTTTGGCAACCCAATACGCAACTGGATACCACCCTTAATATACTGCTTGGTTGCAACGAAACTTCCAGCGCTGATCACACCAAGGGTGTCCACCCAGCACTCTGCACGTCAGGTTCAACTAGTGCAATCCATTCACTGTGCAGCTGCTGCCCTGAAGCGCCACATGGCACTCCCAGCAACTGCCTTAACCCTACAACAGTGAACCTTACCCATCAATGCAGTTCCAGTACATCCCTACACGATCAAACAGCATTGACACGTTCATGCAACTCTACTGCATGCTCCATGAGTGAGCCCTGCTCTTACCCTACTCCTGTAAGGTGCCGTGGCAACCTCTGAGCATAGCCATCCATGCAGGCACGTGGATGGCTGTACTGCCTTCTAGCACTACCATGTGGCACAAAGCCTTACTGATGAAGACCGTCCAAGCAGCTTTCTACAGCAATGCAGCACCTTTGCTTATGAGGCCCTTTGCTTGAAGCACGTCACGTTCTCTCCTGCATAGCTCACAACTCAGTTTCTGCCCATGTAAGGCCAGCAGACAAGTTCTTGTTCTGCATCATATCAGATGTACCATGCAGCCAAGGCAGCCACACTGGCAACTAGTATAGCAACCTTGCACCTGCAACTTACGCCAACTGCTAGGACCCCTCTTCGCCTCATGATAGTAACCCATCAATGCGACATTATGTACATCCATACAATGAGTGCCAGCTGCAATTTGAATGCAAGAGAGACCTTTTGTCCCAAGAAGGTCCTTCCGATTCTCTCCATGTCTAAACCAACACGCAGAGACTGCTATGCATGGCCTCTTACCCACTCCCTCAACCATCAACAACCCTGCTATTGCTTAGGGGTTCCTTACAATTCTTGGGCTGCCCTTGATACATTATTGCACCCTTAAATCAGCCTGTTTCTCTTACACCCTTGGCCCATTTGGGGCCTACACCCACGGCCCCTTTGAGGTCAATATGTTGGTCCCTTCCGTTCTACCTCCTGTATGATCACAGATGCTAACCCTACTGGCTGGGCTTGACTGTGGTTCTCTGAGCTCAACTGACTCCAGCAAACATTACTTAGTTACACACTAGGAGGTTGTTGAGGTTAGGTTGGGGCCAGGTAATGGGGTGGAGGTTGAGGAAGCTGTATTTGCCAATGGAGGGGGGGGTGTCGCCTTCACCTCCATTTAGGCATACCACCTGCCAAGGGGCTCTGCGGTTTCAGAGCAAGGTGGCCCCCACCACTACCCCCACCACCAGCTTTAGCAGCTGCTGTTGGCGTCCCTCCCCCTCCTGCAGCCTTTCCCCCTTGCAACCTCCCAGCTCCTATGGCACCCCCTGCTGCTACTGCTCCACCCGCTGCTGCTCCCTTGCCGAGCACCCCCGCCCCTCCTCTTGCTCCTAACACCCCACCTGAACCCTTATCCAGGAGCCTCCCAGCTGCTCCCGCTCCTCCTCCTCCTCCTCCTGCTGCTGTTGCCCCTGACCCGGAACTCATCGGCTTCCCTTCCACTCCACTAAACACTTCACTGTCCATTGAACTACCTACACCTGCACCCCTACTTCTAACCGCTGCCATCTGGTTACTACTCAATACTCCTGGCCCACCCCGAGGGCTCCTTCCCCCTGGGAGCCAGAGGTTCATCGCTGCTGCTAAACCCTGCTGCTTAAGACCCTTACTTGGAGACTTGGGCTTCTCATATACAGACCCTAAACCGCCACCTATGGCTGCTACTGCGGATGCTGAACCAGCACCTAGTGGTGCGTGATGTACCTGCTCCCCTGCTACTGCTGATGCGGTACCGGCAGTACGAGTCCTCCCTGCCGGTGTCCCTACAGCCTTTGTACTGCTGGCTCCGGCACCAGCTGCACCACCAACAGGACTAGCAGCAGCAGCAGTAAGTGCTGCTGGTGCTGGGCTAACCACTCCCCTGGATCTCCCAGGGGACGGGGGCATGGCCTTTCTGGGAGATGCCATTGGGGATAGTCCCATGCTCTCTCCCGCTGCTGGTGCTACTGGCCTCCTGATGTACTGCCTGGGTGACTCTCCTGGTCTTGTGTCACTTGAGTTACGCATGTAGTGCTGCCTGGGTGACTCCTGTTGCAGCGGCTTAATAGGTGATGCTGGCACGTGCCTGCTTGCAAGCGGACTTTGGGTAGTAGCAGTAGGAGCCACAGCTGCTGCTGCTGCTGCTGCTGACCGTAGATTTGGTGCTGCTGCTGCCGCTGCAGCTATTGCTGAAGCTGTCCCCGCTGATATCGCACCTGATGCTGCTGCTGGAGCAGCTACAGCTGTACCCGCAGGCACTACAGTTGACTGCTGCTGCTGCTGACTGCCACCAGCTGGTGCAGGCGCCATACCCAAGCGAGGCGTGATGTATGGAGAAGAAGCACTCATACTCCCGTATGCACTACTAGTGCTGCTGCTCCTCACATGCGGCCCAATCGTAACACTCTGAGCAGATCTCGACCCCGCCAAGCTTGCCTGCAACTGCTTGATCCGGGGTGACACATTGGGTGAGGCACTCAAATTCTCTGCCTCGACCCAGGTACTCAGCAAACCGTCTGGTGCCACCGGAATGCCGCCACCGCCGCTGGTCCCTTTACCCCCCATCGACGCAGACAGGACAGTGCTGTCAGACTGTCCAAAAGCAGCTTGATTGCATTGCACGGGTAACTGATACAGAGGGTTGACGTGCCGCTGTATCACCTTGGCCTGCTCTGCCTCTTCTTGGATCAGACTGTAGAAGCTGCCGCAGCCACCGTACGAGCTGCGGCCACTACCTGGTTCAGTTGCTGCTGCTGCTGCTACAATTGCTGCCACTGCTGGGGAGGTTGGGGCGGTCGGCTGCTGCTGCTGTTCCAGTGCTCGCTGCGGGTCAGTACTCTCCGGCGGTTTTGCCTTTGCCGCGTCATAGGCCCGCGGCGACGAACCCTGCTGCTGCTGCTGCCCGCTGTCTTGCTTGTTGGGCAGGCTCTGCCTATGCCATTGCAACAGACTGGCGACTGGTGTCTGGCTGCTGTTGCTCCCAATCGGCACAAACTTCCCACCAATACCCGGGCTCTGCGACCTAGAGCTTGGCTTGAGGTTTTGTGAGGATTGCGCCGCAGCTGAACCCAGTGCTAGCGTGGGCACTACCGGAGGTGACCCAGGGGTTCTAGGCCTAGGGCTTGCACACCTTTGAGGAGCAGTTGCACGAGGAGTCACCTGCTCTGCTGCTACTGCTGTAGTGCTGCTGCTGCTGGTGGAGCTGCCGCCTGGCGTTGGCGGGAGGTTTTGACCAGGGTTCTGCCTAGGCGTTAAGGTGGCAGGGGTAGTTGCCTCAGCTTGGCCGTGCCTTGGGCTTGGGCTCCTGTAGATGTTTTGTTGAGTGCTTGTACTGCTGCTTGTGGCAGGCCTTGGAGATGCCAAGGGACTGGTTGCTGGCCTAGGGCTGGGTAAGGGACTAGGGTTTGCACTAGGTCTCAGGTTGGGGTCTTGGCTGCTGCTGGGGCCGGGGATCTTAGAAGGGGGTACAGATGCTGCTAATGCTCCACTTGGGGCCCTGCAAATGCAAGAAACATGTGCACAATGAGCGGTTGTCATACATGTAAGGAGGATTGTGGTATATGTGAGCACACATGTATGGACTTGCAGTGAGGAAACCATCAAGTAGAACAATGCACAAGCGTCCTGGTCCTGCACCAGTGCTTAGCTCTGCAAACCAGTGCTTCGCTCTGTGGACCAGTAGCAGGACGTAAAAGATATGCCGACAGCGTAGCTTCTGGACAGATGTGCAGCATTATGTAGCCAATGCACAAACTGAGACGTACATAAAAGCAAAATAATCTGTGCTTGTGCCCGTGTTATAGAAAAACCATGTATTGCTGCATGTCAGGTGTTACCTTGATGCTACAATTTGAGGCCCCTTGTCTGGTGCCCCTGGCCCTGCCAACAGTCCCACCTCCCCTACCACTGCTGTACCAGCTGCTAAACCTCCTGCTGCTGCTGCTGGTGCTGCTGGTTGTGCTATAGATCGCTTCTGCTCTCCCGCAGCTCTTGGCGAAGGGCTAGCACTTGCAGCAGTAGCAGCTCGGGATGGCTGCCTTGGAGGTGCTACTGCTGCTGCTGCTCCTGGTGCTGTTACTGTGGCCCCGACTGCTGCTTGCGCTGTGCCCACTGCCGCCTGTGCTGCAGCGGCTGCTGCTGCCTGCTGGTGCCTTGCTAAAGCTGCTGCTACATCTGCTGCTAAGGCTACTCCTGTGGGAGCGACTGGTGCAGCCACAGCAGCAGCAGCAGCAACCGCTGGTGCTGATGCTGGTGCTGATGCCGGTACAGTAAAGGGAGCAGAAGCCCCGGGTGCTTTCCTAGGAGAGGCCTGAGGAGTGGGCAGCTTTGAGGACTTAATGTTGGGGAGACCTCCTGAGGCTGCCCTTAGTGCAGAAACCACCACCTGCTGCTGCTCCTGCTGTTGTTGTGGTTGATGGGTCTGTCCACGTTGCTGCTGCTGTTGCTGCTTGACCTCCTGGTCCTGCTGTCCTGCTTGCTGGTGCAGCTGTCGCAGCTGCTGCTGTAGCTGTGCCTGTCTCATCTGCTTCTCCTGCATGAGCTTATGGATGCTGGCCATGTCTTTGGCTCCTAAGCATGGGGCTGCAGGACATAAGGAAAGAGAGGCAGAGGCAGGGATCTTAACTTCATACTTCAGCAGCCCGTACACGCATAACAATCACAACATAACTGACGCGTTTACGCATGCATCTCTGCGTGCAGACATCTCCAGGTAGAGTAGCATTTGTGGTGGTTATGTTCTAGCTCGTCAAGAGGCCAAATGAGCGACATGGGAGGGCTATAAAACAACACACAAAACGGCCTCGGCATGGAGTCAGATTCAGATGCCAGCATTGGCCTAATCATTGTGGCAATACCACTCACCCCAAAACCATAGCATATTCTCGGCCTGTTAATTCATCACATCTCTACCGAGTTGATGTAATATTTAGCAAGCCACAAAACAGTGCTTACCTGGCACCGGGTCGTCATATTGAGCTGGAGGTAGCTTCAGAGTAGCCAGTGCTGCTCCAGGGTCTCCCTTAGGCACACGGATGGTGGCAAGCAGCTCCCTGCACAACAGTATCAGCATACACGCAACTCAGGTGGAACCCCTTCAATCAGTAAGTCATGCATTCAGGGATGTGTACTAACTATCATATGCGACACGTTTATACGCCATAGCAGAACTCCCTTTGTTCCAAGCACCTCCAAGATGCAAGCTCTGGTGTAGTTGACAACCTTCAAAAAGATGCGCAGTCCAGCAGATGACACGATGACTGACATGGATGGCCATTTACTGCAATAGCTCTCCACCAGGGCTTCTCTTTCTTCTGCAAGAATGCTAAAGACTACCATTTGGATATGGTTTTCTGAACCTAGCACTGGTCTCAGTGCTCTTGCGTCCCTTAGATACAAATTCTTCCAAGACTGCTGACATCCTGCAGCAAAAAACTGATGGGCGACTGGCTGGCTGCCTTTTTTCACTCTCACATACACTTACGATTTTTGAGGAACTGCCGTTTTCGCCAGGCCCAGCGCGGTACCTCCCACTCCTGCTGCTGCCACTAGGCTCTGTGCCCCTGCAGGCAGTGTGGGTATGCGGGACTGTACTGCCATGCATGCCAAGATGGTATTCATGGTGGGGCGGCGGTACGGGTCCTGCTGCAGACAGCTGGACACCATGAGGTGGATGTCCTTGCTGTAGCAGCTGTCCAGAGGAGGGTAGCTGTAGCGCAAATAACAGGAGCAATGGCAGTAGCATTAGTAGCAATGTTCTCTGGGTTGGCAGGCAATTGCGATATTGGCTTTCAGAGGAGGGTAGCTGCAGTAGAGGAAACAGCAGGAGTAACAACATATCATAATTTGTATAATCAGTGTTGTTATTGTCATCATTACCAGTATTAGTATTGTTATTGTTGTCTTTGTTATTACATATCGGTGACATGCCATAGCAAAAGAGGCATAAGCCATAGCAGCAGTAGCATTAGTAGGAGTATATGTTGGGTTCCCAGCCATGGATGGGCGTCGGCGTTGCATTGTGTGTCTGCAGGTAATAAGCATGCTCCTGTTCTGTGATGGCTTTTACATCTGGGTTTACATAGCAGCATACTGACAGGAAAGAAGGTGGCACTGTTGTGCGGTCAAGTTGCTTTGCCTGTGACAGAAAATAGTGCACGAGTCATCATTCTCGAGCCATCCCTAAAGCAGTCTTGTTGTTGAGAAGCAGAAGAGCTGGTAATACATGCATCTACCATCACCAGTTCAGCCCCAGCAAGTTACAGACAACTCGTTGCTGCTGGTGCCACCGTTTCTTATATATGTCAGCATTCCAAAGTCACAGACTACTCCAGGGGATCCAAACTGTTTTGCAGGCACAGTCACCCATCCTAATGCCGTCCAGCCCCTCTTACCTTGACACAATGCCAATGACCCCCCTAAATACTCCTTCTACTCTATGGCTCGAGCTTACTCTACTCAAATAGGCCCAAAGGGGGGCTGACTCCGTGAGTCTTTCTACTCTATGACTCTGCTCACTGTGGAGTAGCCAAGCAGGCCCAAAGGGGGGCTGACTCCGTGACTCTGTCTACTCTATGACTCCGCTCATTGTAGAGTAACCAACCAGGCCTCAAGGGGGGTCCCACTCTGCAACTCTTTCTACTCTATGACTCCGCTCACCATTAAACCCTAAACCCTGATCCCTTACACCCAGTTGTACCCTCCTAAAACACTAAATACTTGGGGGGTTGCCGCCCCCCAAAACCCCCGCTTTTTGGCCCTACTAGAAACTTGGGGGGCTGCCGCCCCCCAAACCCCCCCGTGCCCCCCCTAAAACCCTAAACCCTCATCCCTAAAACCCTAAACCCTGAAACCCTAAACCCTAAACCTTTAACCCTAAACCCACCACCCCCCTCCCCCCTCCCGCCCCTGCCCCCGCCCCTCTTGGCCCTCAGCGGAGTCATAGAGTAGAAAGAGTCAACGGAGTCATGGGCATCTTGGGCCTGATTGATGACTCTGCAAACCTGCAGAGTCTCATGGCAATCCTGAGAGGGGCCATACTCCAGTGACTCTTGTTACTCCGTGACTCTGTTGGGCTTGGGAATAGAGTTGCCAGAGTCAGAAACAGACTCTACAGAAGGGATTCTGATTCTGTCCACTCCAGAATCAACAGAATCTTCCCAAATTCCAGAAAAACTCCAGTACACTGACTCTGGTCACTCTTTGGTATATTCTGTGACTCCATGGCAGTATGTGCTTACCTTCCCTTGAAGACCTTCGACTTGAGCTCCTGTACATTGCGTGCCTCAAAGGGCACCTCACAAGCCGCCATCTCATACATGACTGCACCCAGGGCCCAGCTGTCACTGCTGAAGGAGTAAGGCTTGCCCTGCCAGATCTCTGGGGGAAACAAAAAAGTGTTGGACAACGGTTTGGATTGGGAACATCAACATGCCCGTCCATCAATGGGCAAGTACAATACACAAATCGCTCCTGGCCACAGTGACTGCGGCTTTCATTTGGTTTCATCTGCATTAGGCTGGATGAAAGTGCCTTAGGCATCCTCTCCCCTGTATGGATGCTGCCGTGCTGTCCAGAAAGTAATTGCGCAAGCCATGAGCGCAAAGGCCATAATACACAATCAAATGTACAAGAATATCCATGCAGCGTCTTGCACCCAGGCTAACCAGCACATAAGTAATAAAGCTGCCCTCCCCCTTTTGTTGTGACATCAAAAGCATGTTTTCCCGCACCTGGTGCCATGTAGTGAGGTGTCCCAATCTGAGTCTTGGCCATGCTTGTCATCTTCACAATGCGCGCAATGCCCTGCAGGATCAAAACAGTACAAATCAAGCGTATTATGCAACAACCAGGTTCACGTCTGCAATGGCAATTAAAGGCATCCTTCTCTTTATGGCTGCACCAGGCCCACATAAGTTCTTCATACAATGAACATACTGCTAACTTTCAAGTTATGCCATGTCATGCGTGTCCTATCCCGTAGATAAGAAGCAGCAATTTGCAATGGTTTCTGACAGTTTTTGCCCGAACCTGTCCACCTACATGCTGCGAAGGAACCAGATTGTGAAAAAACTGCCCCAGGCTCTTGATTTCATTTCAACAGGGTCCCACCAGTGCTTACCAGATCCCCAATCTTGACTCCACCATCCGCTGAAAGCAGAAGGTTTCCCTGGTATAGAAACAGTCATAACTGAGCTTCAGCATGCATGCTTAGACATGTGAAATCCACATGAAGGTATGACCATGATGCGAGCATGTATGCTGCACACGTTTTTGAGCAGGCACATGGAGCACACAACTTAACTCCCAGCTGCCAATGAGGTATGACTGACAGCTGCCATCAATGGCAACAGCAGCCGGATTGCATTGCTTGTTATGGTTGGCAGGAAATATGTGGGTTATAGGATTAAGTCCATTCGATCATCAATCACCATAACTTATAGAGCCTCTGCTCCCAAACCTCTCTATCACACCCTACCTAAAACAATGATACTGGTCCTGCGTACCAATGCTTGTGAGCTGCTATCTGATTATTGCCAATGCTGTGCTACTGGTTGCATCTGCACTCCTTATCCTCACATCGACCACCCATGTACTATAGTTGACACCCTTGCTTCACTACTCCAATGGCTGCTACTCTCTTAAACACTGTAGTCCGTGCTGAATCAAACTCTTTCCACCATCATCCTGTTTCTGCCCTTCCCCTGCTGCTGCCTCCACCTGCTCTTTGTACCCTTCATCCCTCCAGCCTTTCTCGGCTTCCAATACTCTCTCTTTGGGCCCCTCTAGTGTAACTACACTTGTATTTACTAGGAGGGGCCAAGGAGCTCCACCTCCTTGGTCCTGGACCTCACACCAGATCCAAAGCCGCATCTTTCCTGCTTTTCGACCTATGCTTCCCTTGTTGCTCACCATCCTCCAGCATCCTCCCCTCCTTTTGCCCTGCTGGGGCCCAGTCCACCTTATTGCCTTTCCAGCTGTATTGCCCCCCTTTCTTTCTGCCCTGTCCCCACACTTGCCAGGGCTTAACCTACCCTCACACCCGATCTGAGATTCTTCATTCCCTCTTATGCCTCGACTAACCCACTGTTACCTTTCCAGGCTGCTTTTCCCTCCCCAGTTTCAGGCTCTGCCCCAGGCTCACCGGCTTGACGTCTCTGTGCAAGATGCGCATGTTATGTAGTGCCTGCAGCCCCACCACCACCTGAATCCAGTACTTCCATATCAGCTCCTCAGGAATGCGCTCCTGACGTCCCTTGTAGCTCCTGGACACAACAGGAACAAGGAACATAACAGTTACTACCACACAACAACCACAGCGACAGGAGCAGAGGCCAGAGGCCAGAGCACATGAGCAGTTAAGACAAGGGATCCTCTGCAGCAGCAGTCGCAGCGGCAGCAGCAGCAATAGCCCTCCTTGCTGCCGCCTCCGCAGAAGGCGCAGCAGGCGAGCAAGAACTACATCTACACCTCAAGGGCACGCCAGCACTGTTGTTACCACCCTGTCCCTCACTGCTCCCTAATATGGAAGCATTCACAGCTTTCATACCTTGGTACTACTGGTCATAAACTCATGGCAGCACGAGTGTATAAACATCAGTATCAGTTGCCACAGATACCAACTGTGCCCTTTTCAAACCTAGGCAGGGCGAGTACCAATGCATTTCCTACAGGTGGCAAAGCATGCAGCATGTATCAGAACATGCCTTGCTACATGCCACGCCTCTCTGAATTATGCGTCCCCGTTACAGTGTAGAACCCTTGCTCCTCTCCAACACTCACTTGATGACCTTTCCTAGATCACCCTCTGGTGCAAGCTCCATCACAATGCACAGCCAAGGCCCATCCAGGAAAGCCTCATGGTATGCCACCACATTGGGATGACGGACGCTGGCTAGCAGGCGGATCTCATTCACACAGTCCTGCCGCTCAGCTGCGTTCATGGCATGTACGTCCATCTGTTTGAGGGCGTAAGTGCGGCCGTCTGAGAGGCGTTGCACCTCGTACCTGCGGGGCGGTACAGTAAAGGTGGGGTGTGCTATAATGTGTGAGGCTCGTAGGAGTGTGCAGTACAGGGTCCACTTGCAGGTGCTTGACCCTTGCTGCCTCATCTGCATTTGGGTTCTATGATATTACTGCACTGTAGACTGCTGCTGATTCGTCATAAAGCTGTATATTTGCAACCATTATATGCAGTTAGCCTGAAGTTTACGTGATGGGACGCTTGCTCTGGCCAAGTGGGCAGTCAGCAAGGCTAATCCTGTCACAGACAATGGCAAGTGACCATGACCAGACCAGCTGCAGAATTGATGAATGATGCCTACGGGCACCTTAAGCAAGACATTCCAACCGACAAACACAACTGACATCTCTGCAGAGTATTTAATGTGACAATGCAGTGCAATCTGAGTGTGAATCTAGCGAGTGCTCCAACTGCTGCATGGGTAGGCAAGGCTTGTGTCTGTCGCATGCATTATAATCAAATTGAGAGCACTTACACTCTGCCATAGCTGCCTTTGCCAAGGAGCCGCAGCACCTTGAATTTGACTTGGGTCAGAGCAGGCTTTGCTGGTGGTGCTGCTGCTGGCCGCGCTGCTGGTGGTGCTGCTGATGCTGCTGGTGGCCCATTCGGTCCTGCTGCATCCGCTGAAGCAGCGACTTGGGCCGCCGGCGGAGCTGGTGTGGCCATTGGTGCACTTAACGGTTCTTCGTTGCAGAATGCAGGCTATTGCTCCATGATGACGCGCCCCTCGCGAGGGCCCAGCCTCTCTATGTGTTTCCTCCCAGGAGGGCCTCGCGCAACAAACAATATGCTCCAAGACTTGATTAAAAACGTGTTACAGCGCCTAGCAACCCACAAGGTATGCGAGATAGTCGCTTTATCAGCTCGAAAGGCCCAGCAGTTCGTGCCAAGGGCCCCGATGGCACGGTCGAGAGTTTCCGTGATATGGCTCAGTACACACAGATGTTGTGACTTAGGGACAAAGTTTAATACAGCTTAATGCTTGCTCATCAGGGTAATTATCATGAGAATGCATTGCGACATTTTGCCAACAGGGGTTGAGCAAGGTCTACGTTTTCATAGCGAATGCTCATTCAAGCCAAAAACCTCGGCTTGCGTACAGCTACCGCGGCCATAACCTCCCTCACGTTGCTGACCGGCGCTTCTGCCGAAGGCAGGCGCGCCCATCTCTGAATGTGAGATGGTACGGGGTCGTGTCACACTGTCGACCTGTACCGCCTGGTTTCGGAACGTTCATTTCGGTCCTAGCAGCAGTACAGGCTTGACAGCTCTCTGTCTTGATATAGGCTCCATGCAGGGTGACGATGCGAACAGTCCTCTGTGGCTTGAGCACCTCGTTGTACGCTAGATTTCTCTGCAACTCTTCTGCTGGAGCTACCCCATAGCGAGGATCCACCCCAGGTAGCCTGCCTCGATTTGGTAAAGATGGCAGCTGCAGACCAAATAGCCATTAGAAAACTGCAGAAGTCTGACTTTGATAAAGGTAAGGTTCCCTCTGAGAAGGCTGCTGCCCCAGCGAAGCCGCGGCTAACGAGGCGCAACTGGTTGTTGCCCATTGCAGGGTACTTGAACCTACTGAGCCAGCTCACGACTGTAGGAGACATAGACGCACGTTCGTTCGAAGGTATGCGCTCACAACCAAGATTGATGAGCCTAGACACTCTCGCTAACCGTTCTGCGATCCATGTCACGCAGCTCGCTGGCAGGAGCTGGACAGCAGCCCAGACTACCACATAGCTGTGGCTGAAGGTATGTAGCGCTATAAATCCGCTTTGCATACACCAAGGTAGAGTATATGGCAATCTTGTGCCTCCTTGCAGACACTTCAACTGGCAAGCTCCTTGGCTCTGCAACTGTGGTCATAGAGCGCAAGTTTGTCCATGACTGCGGAAAGGTGAGGCCACACAAGACCCATACCACTGGTTTTGCCTTCGTTGAGAAAAGCAGGGTACACTGTAAAGTTTCGTTTGCTCCACATGTTTAAACCCATGCATCCCCTTCAACAGCGGAAAGCATGCCAGTGACACAGACCCCAGTCTGCAGCTCCGGACCCAAAAGCACATGTGATTTTGTGGGAAGCAGCAGTATTCACTATAGCCTTGAACTTATATTGTCACATACCCATACCTGGTCAGAAAGTCTAAGCCAGCTCGGTGTCTGCTCATGATCGTATCAGCTGCTCCCACCAGATGTGCTCCTTGCCCTCTTTATGTGTTTGTTGCTGCTGTGCACAGCAGCAGCCGTTACTACCTGCTGCAAGATCAGGTTAATGGGTACCTGGCTGCAAGCCATGCTCCAATGTTCCCTCAATGAATTCATTTGTCATTTTGTGTAGGTGGGGCATATAGAAGACGTTGTGGTAGATGCAGCCGCTCGTGGCAAGAAGCTAGGGCAGCGGTGAGTACTTCCTTGGACATTCCTTTTAAGCTGAACATAGCAGGGTGTTTTCAAGCGAGCAGCTGCAGCTGTTGCAGTAGCTACTAGCCACTTCAAAATGTTGCAGGGTTACAGGTTGCCTTGCACGCTATAGTGGATGCTCACAATGCACAGCAGCTTACATTTCAAGCTCCATTTGAGCTAGCTGTTTTTTAACCCTGTTGCTTAGGGGGGTGGTAGAGGCCCTTTGCGGTTGCCACACCTTTATTGTTTGTTTGTTTGTTATAGGGTGGTGCAGGACGGGGTCAGATGCCTAAGCAACCTGCACCTTAAATGTACCGTGATTGGCATTGACTTGTGTTCAGGCATGTTCTGTAACGCCCTGCCAGTAGGCAATTGAATACAGTGCTGGTACAACATCTTTGTGTCATGTTTAGGCTCAAACAAGGCCAAATCGAGCTTACCAAAAGAGGCCTGAGACTGTTCAGAAGGCCTGCTGCCGAGTGCTGGGGCGCAGCTCTGACGGGTGTTCTGCAACTCTGTCAGCACTGGGTGCCCAACTTTCATGTCCTCTTCTGATGAGACCCTAGGCTCACTCCATACGACCTTGCTTAACATAACATAACAAATATTTAAGGTGTGGCAACCGCAAAGGGCTGCTAGGTCAAAACGACCAAATACACCATCGGATGGATCCAAAAACAACGGGATACAGTGCATGTCCTGCAATATGTAGCAACATTTGATCGCAAAGTGCTGTAGCCATGCTCACAGCTGGCAGCCTTCCCCCACCAGACAAGCTGCATAGGTCCCAAAATTACTTCATATCAAAATGAATATTTTATAACATATTACATTAATTAAATCATCTGATTTAAAAAAGTCTTTTGAACACGAGGCATTTGCTAAACACCTTTGTAGCCAAATTGCCATGGGGCTGCACGGCTGTGGAGCTATGCTATGGTCTGTATCATACATCACCAAACCACTTGCATGAACCACGTTTGACGCAGAAAGACCAAACCACTTGCATGAACCACGTCTGACGCTGAAAGCTGCTGCTGCCTCCTCTGATGCAGGCTGATAGAAGAGCTGATGGCGGTGTCACAGTCACAAGGCTGCTACAAAGTGATCCTGGATTGCGCTGAACACAATGTAGACTTCTATGGGAAGTGTGGCCTCAGCAAGAAAGAGGTTCAAATGGTAAGGGCTGCTTCATATCCTTGGTGCATGGCAGCTTATGATTCTGCTGCTGCCGTACAAGACAATTTGCCCAGTGTGCGAAAGTACTTTCTGAAATGAAAGCACTTAACGGGCCAGAGAGTACCATGCTTCCAGTGATACACGAGTGACAGCAGCATCCATGCAAGAGTGTTTGCATTCCTGTGCCCCTTGCAGCCAGCTGATTGCCTATGTCAATGAATGGATGCAATGCTACTTTGCCTTAGCCTATCGCAAGATTCAGCATAGGGGAGTACCATAGTCAGCATAGGGGAGTACCATAGTCAATAGGGGAGTACCATAGTCAATGGGTGTACGGACAACATATGGAAAACAATTGCCCGCAGCTGACGCAGAATCACACAATAGGTACGGCTGTTCTATCACTGGGACGTAAATGTGCAGTCATGCTGCAAACTACATGTATGTTGACGGTTGCGACAGCAGCAATTTGATTTAACTCTGGTGCAGGCTGAATCCCAATTTATGGCTTGTCTTGCAGGTGAAGTACTTCAACAAATAGCTGGAGCTCTGGAATTTCGCCAGGAGAAGTGTCTTCCATACTGCGTAGCCAGGCTGGTCCACGCATCCCATGTGCACTTTTGTTTGTAACAGTGCTTACACCAAGGTCATGGCGCGTTGGCAATGCATGTTTCCATGTTATCGATAGTCATTGCTCAGAAAATAGGGAATTCTGCCTTCGCGGGGGTCCGCTTGAGTTCCATGTCCCTCGAGACAGCCTGACATAAGTCCCAGGGCCACCGCAACCAGCATATAGTAGTAATGAACAATGTAAGCTTTAAGCAATGACAATCATGCTGAGGGCTGTCCCAGGAACTAGGGGCTCAGCGAGGCGGTCGTGAAATGTGCGGAAGAATTTTCCATAGACCGTCGCCGATGTTCACTCTGAGATTTTGCATTAACCCGAGCAGAGAACTCTGCCTGGCTTTAAGTTGCCGCACTCAACTGGCATAAGCTTCAAATGCAACACTCCTTATAGGCTCCTAAATCCGAATCTGAAACCTGCTACTGCCCCTGACGCCTTGTCAGCATCTGCTACTACCGCCTTGTCAGCAACTCGTGAGACAAGTACATTTTATGCCATGCCACTGCAGCAAACAGCAACTAACACCACCATCCCCCGCCATATGAAGATGCCCCTCCCAAACCAAGTGCCCCTCCCAAAATCCCTGTGGCCCTCCCAAACCAGATCAGATCAGGTCATATGAACTACAAGGCCCCACACCCCTAACAAACTGGCTGGAATCTTGCTTGGGTCTACGGTCTCATATGTCAGTGGCATCCTAAAATGAGAACTCTAAAACAAGCCCAGCTGACCACCATAGGCTACAGCATACGTGGTACAAGTACATTTTATGCCATGCCACTGCAGCAAACAGCAACTAACACCACCATCACCCGCCATATGAAGATGCCCCTCCCAAACCAAGTGCCCCACCCAAACCAAGTGCCCCTCCCAAAATCCCTGTGGCCCTCCCAAACCAGATCAGATCAGGTCATATGAACTACAAGGCCCCACACCCCTAACAAACTGGCTGGAATCTTGCTTGGGTCTACGGTCTCATATGTCAGTGGCATCCTAAAATGAGAACTCTAAAACAAGCCCAGCTGACCACCATAGGCTACAGCATACGTGGTACAAGTACATTTTATGCCATGCCACTGCAGCAAACAGCAACTAACACCACCATCACCCGCCATATGAAGATGCCCCTCCCAAACCAAGTGCCCCACCCAAACCAAGTGCCCCTCCCAAAATCCCTGTGGCCCTCCCAAACCAGATCAGATCAGGTCATATGAACTACAAGGCCCCACACCCCTAACAAACTGGCTGGAATCTTGCTTGGGTCTACGGTCTCATATGTCAGTGGCATCCTAAAATGAGAACTCTAAAACAAGCCCAGCTGACCACCATAGGCTGGGCTCGATTCAGGATAGAACGCAAGTTCGATTCCTGCGATTGTAATGTCACTTCCTTCTAACTTAGAAATACAAAACATAGGCTACAGCATACGTGGTACAAGTACATTTTATGCCATGCCACTGCAGCAAACAGCAACTAACACCACCATCACCCGCCCCTCCCAAACCAAGTGCCCCACTAGCACATCTGAGAGTAGCGCCAGCACCAACTGCAGCACCATCAACAGAACATCTGAGAGAGGCACCAGCAGCAGCAGCAGCACCACCACCAGCACAGCCGAGAGTAGCACCAGTACCAGCGGCAGCACCAGCAGCAGCACGCCTGAGAGCGACACCAACACTAGTAGCACCATTACAGAGAGGGGGTAATAGAGCACCAGCAGGAGAGGAGGGCCAAGAACACTTGGCAGCAGCAGCAGCAGTGAATATTAGAGGGTTGCATGACTTTGGTATACCATCGATACAGCTTGCCTTGTATGCTCCGCAGAAGCAGAAGCATCAGTTGGTTGATACGTCTGCTGCTTCTGCAGCTATGCTGAACGCATGGCAACAGCAGTTGCAAGTGAACTTATTGAATAGTGTGAGGAGGGAAAACTCCGCCAATGGGTCTGCTGCTGCTCCTATGCCACAGCAGCAGCAGCTCCAGAACCATGTGCAGCTCCAGCTACAACAGCAGGCTAAGAGGGAGCAGCAGCGGCAACAGTACAACCACACAAGCAGCATGCAGCAGCAAGCCACAACAGGAGAGAAGCGTACTCCAGAGTCGTCACGAACACCTAGTGCTATTGCTGCTGACATCACTGCTGGCAAAGCTCCAGGAAACTCGAGGACTTCCTTGTCCTTACTGATGCAGCAGCAGGAGTTTCAGCACCCCATTTTGGATGGGGCATCGAAATAGGGTGGGGCATCGAAATAGGATGGGGCCTCTGTAGTATGGTGGTATTACTGTTTGTGTTCGTGACAGGACAGGTTATACGTTGCGGTCATGGCCTCTACCTGGATGAGTCGTAAGGCAAACGGCACAGGCATCTTTGGTTTTGGGAGGCCCCTAGACTTGCCTGTACATGGTGCATGTATGCAGGTGTGTTCTAGGTGGTCCTTTCATGACTGGCTGGCCTAGTGGAAGTAGGAGACTGCTGGTCGCGCTTTCAGGAGAACGAGAGCGGCAGCAAACCCACAGAAAAGGTTGAGATTCTTTCCGCTCTTTGGCTGCGGCTATAGCACTATCAGGCTGCTACCACCGGCCTTGTCACTGCCTTGTCAGCAACTCGTGAGAGGCGTTTTGCAGGTTTTGGAGAGCCCACGACCGCCCTGAAGTTGTATTGGGCAACTCCTTAGGGCCGTTTTCAGTGACAGGCAAGCAACGACACACACAGTACTTTACAAGGTGCCACCTTCTGGACCGTGAACCTCGCGCCACTGCTCATCCTCCCTGGCGTCCTCTCCTAGCTTGGGGTATTGCATTTGGCGGATCTGACCATTACGGATACCTATACATTACGGAAGGAATATAGCCGTGGCGGCTGTGTTGGATTGAAGTTCATTTCCTTCTCCTACCCTATACCAAGATGTTGGGCCTGTTAGTATCAAGTCTGCTGGACCAGATGACTATGCCAACGGCGAGCTCGCCAGAGAGTCCTACATTCTACTCTACGGCGGAGGACATGGAGCCAGTCTGTCCCTGCTGCCATTGCAGGTTAGTTCGCCAGCCTTGTAGAGCCGGAGCGTTGGTGTTGTGAGCAGCATACTCATCTGGGTAGCAAAGAGCTGGGTTTAAGTAGAACCTGTCCCTCGCAGTAAGCACACTGGGGTGCTTAGGACCCTGCACATCGAAGGCCTGCCGCTGGCAATGACAGCTGCGAAGGTGTCCGAGCTCATGTCCGTCTATGGACAGGTTCAGTACGCGGAGGTAAGCGCCTGCCTGCCAAAAGCTTTCTTTAGCTTAGAGCAATCACGTGCATCATGCAGCATCGGCGAATGCATATCAACAGAAAGGGGACTTGCTATATCATTCCCATCTTTTCTATGCAGGCTGCCCCTGACGTTGTCAAGGATGAGAATGGCATGGTGGTTGGCAGGAAGCTGCACTGCTATGTGGTGTTCAGTGATCATCTTGGCGCCTGCTTGGCAAAGAAGGCACTGATGCCCAAGGCACCTGACAACAGCACACCCAAGGACCAAGCCCTCAGAGTCCGCTTTGCAAAGCCACAGTGTGTGGTGCCAGCTTGCACACCAGCATTCCGGGCTTTTGTCACAGCGCAATGGTCCAGAGTGACAGCAGCAGTGAAGGCCAGCCCTGAGTTGAAGAAGCCAGGCTGCAAGATCAATGCCCTGTTCATCAGCAAGCTGCACCAGCACATCACCAGTGCCCGCCTGGCATCTCTGTTTGGCAAGTTTGGGAAGATGATAGCCTGTGAGGTGAGCCACGGACTTACTGCAGACTAGGGTGGTCAGCAAACAAGTGCCTCATCACAATTGCTGTAGCAGCAGCATGTCACATGTCTGAAAGTGTTACTCGCGAGGAATGGCATCTCAATTGTACCTGCCCTGCTCGGTATTGCAGCTGTTCTGGTGGTGCATTCTAGCCACTCACAAGATATTGCTGTGGGGAGTAAGAAATAGTCAGTGGTTGCAGCTGGACAAGGGGCTGTTACCAATCTTCGCATGGCTGACCTGTAATGTTGTGCATGGCCTCTTGTGCCCCTTCCCTTCTGTAGGTCCAGTATCACAGCGATGGCCGGTCAGCAGGTCACGGTGTGATCATCTATGAGACCATTGAGGATGCAGAGAAAGCTCTGCTGGCCACCAACGGCTATCGTCTGGAGGGGCGCACGATTGAGGTCACCCCCCTGCGCCTGAAGAAGCTGCCCTCAAAGCTGGAGCACCTCAAGAACCGCATCAAGCGTCAGCCACTTTCAGCTGAGGGATCGGGCTCTGAGGATGGAAGCAGCTTTGGCAGCAGCTGCTCGTCAGTAGGGGGTCTGGCCAGCCCCTTGGCGCACATGGGGTCTCACCCTGGGCTGCCCATGCATATGGCAGCAGGGATGGGCATGGCAACGCATGCGCATGCAGCACATGCCCATGCAGCTGCAGCGGCCGCAGCAGCGGCAGCAATGAACCACCCTGGCCTAGCTGGGCTTGGTATGCCCATGCCCATGCCAATGGGTATGGGAATGGGAGTAGGGCCTATGGGGATGCCCATGCCTATGGGTTACCCTGGGCCCCGCCCTGCCGGGGAGCTGCCCCCAGGACTGGACCTGTCTTTCCTGGCTTGAGTGGTTCAGGCCAATGGGGTTGGGCCATATGCATAAGAGCAAGTTGGCCTCACATACAGGGGACATGTACACTTACCGTCACGGGGTATGGTGGGGTGAGAAGGGGTTAATCTGAGGTACTTGTAGGGTAGAGTGGCAGCTTTGCCAGTTTTGGGGTTGACATGGAAGCTCTGTCGGAGTCGCGTATTTATGTAGGGAAGGCAGAGAAGCGCAACATTGTCAAGTCAGTTGGCTGGTGGCTTTGGTTTTTGTGAGAGGCTTCAAAGCCACTACAGTCGGTTGCATAATGCATCAATCCAATTTTGCTCCTGTGTGTGTTTTGTCGGAGGCTTTGAGATGGGCGTAGTTTCCCAATTTTGCCGTGCAGGCAGCATATAGCACGCTACTTGCAAGAGCTTGTGGCTTGCAGGAGAACAAATATCATCATGTTATGCATTGTTCCAGTACCTGGGCATGCTTCTGTTGTGAGGCTGGGTGGGATGGGCTGGTTTCAACCCATGCAATTTTGTATGTGAGGCGTTCAAAATTTTCTGAGCAAGCAACTGTTGGGGAGGGAAGGGTGGGGACTGAGGAGAAGACATTTACTGATGGCTGGCCATGCAAGATGTTACTCAAGGGATTAGACATTGCCAAAAATGGGATCGGGCTTTCAAGGTGTTTGTACAGATCTGTGCCAGGGCATGTCTGCTGGTAATGCCCACCTGTCAATTGCCCATCCAGGGCGTCCGCAGTGTATGATTCATGGCTTGTGCGTGGCGTATGTGCAGCTTGAAGCGGGTTCGCCATAGGCTTGATGATCTGTCGGTTTGTGTCGGGCTGGTGCGGTGGCTTTCAGGGAATCAGGGGTATTTGTGTACAAAGGAAAGGTATTGGGGACTTCCATCGCTATGCCTTGGGCCTTTTGGCAGAAGTTGAGCTTCCCCACATTGGATCCCAGAACATTTTTGTATATGTACTGTTCTCTGAAGCTGCCATGTGTGCGGCAACAGGTGTTGCAGCTGCCTCTTGGGGCAGCACATCTGCCCTTGTTGCCAGCCACACATGACAGAATGGCATGTCCCAGGTTGCCCTGCTTTGCTCCGAGGGCCCAAACAATTTTGAGCGTTGCAAGCCCCTTGTATGTCCGACCCCTGCATTGCTCCAGGATCGGCCGAGGTGGCCCTGCCGCTATATGCTTTGCATTTTGTGTGTGTACCATCCCTGTGATGATGTGCGTGTTCCTGTCTCATGGAAGAGTGTGGGAGCTTAGCATGTGCATGTCTCATGCTAGTTGCAGTGCATGAGAGGGTGCAACTTCTTGGCAGTATATAGTGCTGCATGCCTTTTTGACACAGAATGACAACAATATTACAGGACAATGCAGTCCATGAAATTGGTGGGAGATGCTGCGTGTGCTGCACAAAAACGGCCCCAGGGTACTAGCAGCCTTGCCCTGTGTTTTCTGCACTGAGCAGGTGCAGTGCAGAGCCAGCTGGCAAGGGCTTGTTGAAACATGTGGTGCACTTAGGTTGCCATGGTGTAGCTTCTTTGGCCATCCGCACTGGGTCAGCGATATGCAATTTGAGTCTTGAAGCGCAGGTTGTATGTTCTGTTCAATGTGTATCCTGTGCTACAATGCTCTTATTGTTGGCTAAAGCCGTCTGCAGAATGCAAGGCTGTGCCTGGCTTGAGTTGTATGTGTAGCAGCCATGCGTGAGAGATGAGGTGCACACTGCATAACCCCCTTCGTCTGCAACATGCTTCAAGCATGTGTACCAGACATTTTGATGTAGGGTGGAGCTGATGCTTGCAGCGCCTCGTTTGCCCAGGCAGCAATGGCTAGCTGGCGCCGCTGGTGGTCATGGCTGTTGCTGGTTTGGTAATCAGGGGTGGCAGTACAGAACTGTCCTTTGATGTCTCTCATGGCACCTCATCTAGGGAGGGTGATCTGCAGGCAGCCAGCTGGAGGCTTATGTTGCTGGGCACCAATTTTGAGTGCCTGTGGTGCTCCCACAGTGCACATGGAGCCTGCGTTTGGATCTTTATACCAACAGGACTGCTGTGCCAGACTTGCACATTTACTGGGTTTGCTTGGTATGGGGTGCTTTTACTCAAGGCAGAACATGGTTCTGTCTTTGCATACCATGTTGCAGTCAACATACATTTTTTGGAGCACAGCATGACGCAGGTACACTAGTTGCTGTGGGTGTGGTTTTTGACGCTTCCGTGGTTGTTAGTCTGTTCTATGACTTTTTTTCTGGTGCAGAGGTCGATTGTCTGCCTCAGATTCCTAGGGTGCTCTGCAACAGGCAGCAGCACGGGGATTTTGCTCCGGGCTGAGCATTGCTCACCCGCATCCCCAAATCTATTAGGTGTGGTCTTGATGGTGGTTGCGAGGCAGGGGGGGGGGGGGCTGTGACCAAAGGTATTACTGTCATTGTTATGCGTCTGCAAAGTGCAAGCAGCTTGGCGGAGCCAAGGGGCTTCATCTTCAGCATCACTTTGCTTGGGGGGATTTTCTGCTGGATATACATGTATGCCCTCCTAATATGATGTATTGAAGGTTCTGGCAGCTCTTGGGGCGTTGGCCATTCCATACGCTGCAAACTGTGTTGCTGACTTTTGGGTCCCTGGGGGGTAAGGTATGTGTTTCAGTCTGTTAGCCAGCTGAAGCATGGCAGAAGCCGCCCTTGCGCATGATACCCTGTGCAAACACAACCTTGGAACATGTTTCTACACGCTTGCAGTTTGTCAAGCTGTGCCTGTGCCTGTGTGTTTGTTCGTCTGTGTGTTTGTTCGCAGTCAAGCGAAGTTTCAAGGGGTTCACATTTTTGAGAGAGTTCATATAAGCAGGTGTCTATGGGGGCTCAATCCCTGGCCTGCCGGATGGAAAATTTTGCTGTACATGCTTTTTTGCCTTGTGTGTCTTCTTGTATTGCCAAGGTTGCCATAACCCTACACGCTCTTTGATGCCATACATGTGCCTTTTTTTGGCGTCGGGTGGTGAAGGGTATGCCAACCTGCATGAGGATGTCCTGCCAGGGAACAATTGCTCGGTCATGATTTAACATGCTATGGACTGATTGTGCATATGCACTAATCTTCGCCAGGCAAACTGGCATGTACACTAATGGAAGCTGGCGAGCTCGCAGTATGTGTTTGCTGTGCTGTCCAGTGGTTTGACGGGTTTTCCAGGCATGTGTCTTGCTGGCCTCCATATGGCACAGTCAGAAGATTGCAGCAAGTGCAGGAACCGGGCCTGCCTACACGCTGGTCATTTGGCTGGCCATATGGAGGACAGCAGAACGCCTGCATATTTAGCTCTAACGTACAAGTACGCAAAGCATCTTATGCTTGATGTGGCTTGGTGCAGAAGTCATGTTTTGCTGTGCTCACCAAGCGCTTGAGAATGTGTTGGTTTTCCAAGGACGGGGTGGCTGGCAAGCAGCAGGGTTGCTGCAATCGTGCACAGGTTACGGTGCAGCATTGGCAGAGTTTGTCTGGAGGTCGCGAGGAATACTCCTTCGTTGATGTGGGTCCTGTGCTACCTGGGTACCACCTCGTGCTACATGTCAATTGATGATGGTGGAAGCTGTGGTCTTCGTGTATGGCCACGCTTTAGTACAGATCCTATGTATGACAAGTAGTAAAATAGGAGAGCAAAGGGATGATATTTGTCAGCAAAATCAAAGATACGGTATGGGAGGCAGCAAGGTTGGAAGCAAATGAAAATTTTGTCCCAGGGTACGGTATGAACTGTTGCTGTGCTTGGCTGATGCTACATGCTACTGGTGGCAGCCTGGGTGCATTGTTGTGGTGTAAGCTCGGCTGTGTCCTGTCATCTGTTCCAGGCACGTGGTTTCCTTGAGTACTCTGTCTCCTGTCGAAATGTCGATGTTGAGCCATGGACTTCTTGCTCACCTCATCGTTGGTGATGAAGCGACCTATCACTTCACCTGTATCGACGTGTCTGATGCAGTGCACCAAGCCTTCGTGTGGTGGAAGGCTGCAAGGACATGCCGTGTTGATGCTGCTGACCCGAAGCAGTGAGTCCAGTGTTGGCCAGTGACGACGTCCAGTGTGTAGCGTCGACTTGTGCCGGAATATAGCCACGAGATGGCATTTGGGTATGAGAAAAAGGACCACTTCGATCCAATCTGCGATTCATTCACGTTGCTGCACATCTTGTTGAGTGAGCCGGGAGCAGGACGGCATCTACGCAACTGCCAGACCAAGCGACCTCTTACTGGGCTGCCAGAAAATTCGGACGTAGCAGCACGATGGCTTTAATACTTGTGGTTTGGTCGATAGTCGTCATAGCTCAAGCTGCTTTGTTAGGGAGGAATATGTATGCGGTGCGGACACGTTGACAAGGTGCTTGTAGCAGCGCTGAAGGCTGTGCCTTAGTCAGACGGTGCTCTGCTGTGTTGCAGATCGTGTGCCTTACGGACCTGGAGAATGACTTCATCAATCCGTACGATCTATCCACCAGGTTGAACAAGTGGGTGGTACGTGCTCCCACTCAGAGCCTTAGCCAGAACAGACCTGAATGCCTTTGCTAAGTTGTTCCTTGTGCAGATGGTGGAACTCGTGTCAGAAGCTATCTGCGCAGCTCTATTGCTCTTGTCAGGCAAATGGTTTGTTGGCCTGTTGCAGCTGGGCCTGTTGGTATATATGTCAAAGTTATACGCAAGCAGGAAGCTGTTTGTAGACACAACGGATGCCTTCAGGCAGCTCCCAGAGCAGAAAAAGCAGAGGTTCATCTTCTTAGGGGTACACCTTACGTTGTTCATCGTAGTAGTATACAGGTGAGAGCCTCCCTGGGCACAACCTCTGACTGCCTCCATACCGCATACAGCAACTGCATGTATGTCCGCCTCGTAGGTTTCATGTTCAGCACTTAAACCCTGTTAGCATTGCATAGTCTGCAGGGCTGCCTCAAAGCACTATAGGAGTTATTGTTGTTTATCTTCTCTGGACACATATCTACCCTGGACGCATGGAAGGGACCTTGGCGATGCTGTCAATGCTTCTGGCTATGCAGGTTACTAGAGAGTGCTATACAAACGTTACTGACACCTGAAGGGCGGGCTTACACCAAGGTAGGTACTGGCAGAACTAGCAGACGTGCAGGCGTTGCAATCAGCAGTGGTAGGACCTGCATGGCGCCAATTACATGTACTTGGGCATGACCTGTACAGCAGAGCCTTGAGCACATCGGGGCCAACTTCAAGTAGGCGGATCAGATGCTTACACCTTGTCGCACCCATTTATGTTAAGGATGCTACAATTACACTCTGTAGTACCAAGACAGCAGATTGCCTGCAAAATTGGCTCCAACAAATTATATGAGCTCCCTTGGCCTTAAACCCACCACGGGTGAATATGCCATTCTGGATGTATACATTGGACCCTTGTGGTGCGTCAGAATCTAGGAAGATACTTCCATGTTGTCTGCATGGGCCATTGGAGCCAACACACCTGAGAATGTGACGTGGATTCCTACTGGTATCAAAAGCATAGGTTAGGAAGGACCCTTGGAGCCAGCAGCCAAACTGTGGATCATGGACTATTGTGCCAGGCCTTAACTGCCTTGCTTGTGCTATTCGGATGCATGTGCTTTGCAGCAACTTTTACATGAAGCCGCTGCCTCTGTACATGGCTACTAGCCATAATGCAATATCGGCAGTGCAGCAGCGGCAGCAGCAGCGGCAGGACAGTCATGGAACAAGCAGAGTCCTGGTGGACAGGCACCACGCAACAGTTGCTGTTGCTGATCTACCATATTCCATGCAGCTGAAGACTCAATTCAGGTGGAGCAGCAGGTCTCAGTTGGGACATTGTTCATAATAGGCATCTATTCGTCCAATGCAGGGCTAGTTTGTGGGTCGAATGTTGGTTGTGCAGGGCAGGGCTGTGATTTCATGTACCGTGTCTGAGGCTTTAAGTTAGATTTATATGCTTATGCTTTATGTATGTATCTAAACGGGTCTGAGGTATGTTCTTGATGTCAGTTGCACACCCTGGTGTGTCATGCAGGATGAAGTTTGATTGCATGTATATGCCCAGTGGCATTTTGATGGGCTGTTTTAGCCTGCCTTTGGTTTTGGTTTATGACCCGTTGGTGGTGATGCTCAGCTGACTTCTATCTGGAGACTGCAACTCTGCCCAACCCTGATTGCGGGTTGCATAGTTTAATGAGCTAGCATCTCATGGGAGAAGACTGCACGGATGTTGCATGCTGCTAGTAGGGGGCGTCTGTTACTCTAATCCGTTGGGGTCAGTGGCATTGTTGTGTTTTGTATTTCTCAGTTAGAACAGAAAGTGACATTACAGTCGCAGGCATTGAACTTTGGCCAGCCCAGCTGATTAGAATGTGGGGAGGAGCCTGCTGTCTCAGCAGTGTTGGCACGCAATGGTGACAGCAATAGCAGTGTAGTGTGTGACACATACTTCAAAACAGGAGCCTGCTTGCCTCTATCATCGGTTAGCAAGCAATGCCGGACTGACCGCTGTCAGAAGCCTACGTGCACTCATATGCCTAAAATATGTGAGCTGATGAGCCTCTGCCGACGACTAATGGCTTGGGGAGTACAAGGCAGGCACCTCGTAAACCTCCATTGGTAAGTGATCTGGGCGCATTTGTGCTATGGATGCTCCAGCAGCATAGGTCCAAAACTACCAAGTGGTATCATGTGATGCAATATGCAATCTGACCTTGCAAATATGCTTATAGGTTAGAAGCAGACATTACGTATCAGGGCATGCCAGCAGGTCAACCCATCCAGGCTTCTACATGATCTGGGGCTATATTATGAACCTCTCAGGAAGTCAAATGCCAGGCACACCTTTCTGGCTTTAGGCACTCTGCTCCCCCACCCATCTATCTGGCTTATAACGGTAAAGGCTTGCTACCAGCACCAGCAGCAGCAGCGAGATTTGCTATCCAAAAAGAACTGCCATACTAGTACACGTCCCTTGACAAGTGCCAGCTCTGTTCCGGCTGCTTTGCTCACACCACCACTTCTTAAAAAGCTTCTTCCAGCTGCATGCTCCACAAGATGGTATTCCGATTCATCATTAGATGAAAGGTATCAGGGCCTTCCTTTGCTTTGGGTATGTCTTGAAGTGCTGCTTGTACCAGTTGTGGGTAGCTCTGGCTGCCAGGACCAGATTGAGGGACTGCAGTAAACACACGCAGATGCAGCAACACAGCACAGGTGATGGTGACGAAGCCAGAGGATAAGGTTGCATCTACCGTGCTTCAGTTAGGCTTGCTCCATCATGAAAGAAGGCTTAAGATATATCCACTGGCAAACTAACGGGAAAGTGACCGACTCTTTGGGTCAAAGCAGGCATAAATGCCAATCACAATCCAGTCTTGCCGTCCCGCAAGTATATATTGTGCCAATAGGGCCCCTTTATTCCCCCAGTTCCCATTCCATCCAGCCCCCTATTCCATCCAGTACATGCCTGTCATGGACTTATTCAGATGCAAGTAGTACTGATTGCTTTCCTCAGCTATACTTGTCCAATGAATGCAATATGCTTTCTGGCCCCTGGGCAAGCTGAAGGCCATGGATGGATTACTGTGGCCAGTGGCTTGACTGCAGAGGGCATTTATTGTCATTGCCTGCCCTTCCAATAATCAACTTCTGAGGTGATAATCCCATTGCGATCTGTAAGTTGCAGTCCCCTCCCAATGCAGCCAGCATAACAGCTAATACCATACGGTACATGGTCTGGTAACCAAGAGGTTCTTAGGTTTTGTACTCTGCAACTTGCAACGTGCACTTCATGCTCAGCAGCCCTTGAAGATTGCAGATTATATCTACATGCATGCTATAATATACTCACCACCCAGACAAGCATAAGCAGGGGCATGACTTGCCAAGAACTGATGAGGACCAGCCCACTGTAGATGACAATTTCTGCAAAGTAGTGTGGACATGATACATACTCAAATGCCCCACCTGTAGCAGCACCAATGCAGCATCATTCATCAGCCCTGGATTTTGCTGTGGTTCACTTGACAACAGTCCCTTCCAGTTTACAACCAGAGATTGCTTACCGGTATGCACGCAGTGCATGATGCAAGCTCTCAGTATCGGTTTCTTTCAACACACACTAACAAACTGGTTGGAGTCATGTGACGGGTGCTGCACGGCTTGAAAGCTGTGCAGTGATCTATCTCATATAATGCAAGCTTAATTTTAGCAGAACTGAGCCCAGAAGATTTGGTAAGACATAGTAGAAACGAGTGCAAAGCATATAGGAGCGTGCTTCGCCAGGAGAGCATTACAAGGGGCAGCGCTGCTCTGGCATATAGCATATCAAATGATACGTAAGGTACACAACAGTTTTGAGCTCTGGCATTAACTTTGTCCTGCAAAAGGACTCAGTGATCAGGTAGATGCAATGCTATGAAACTCAAATGCCCAACGAGTCAGCAAGCTCCACCATCTGCTCCCAGCTGCTTCAGGAACCACCCTGGAAGACCTGGAGTAACTACAGCAAAGATTGCATCTACACAGACTAGGGGCTAGTGACAAGCCAACCTCACATTCTCTTGGGAAGGCCTTGCGATAGCTGAACGTCCTTTAGATGCTGAACAAGCTTAAGAGCTGAAGCTTAACAGACCACGCGGGCAGCAACAATGGATTTGGGGAGCAGACATGACTGATCATACTGGATCCTCGTGACCTAGGTGTTGCTGTGCCAATAACCCTCCTTTTTAACCTTACTGCCTTACCTTTTGGTATCTTATAGGCAGTCCGTTCAGTGGATGGTGACTTGCCTCTGCTTAACTTTGCCAAGCTGGCATGCGAGTGCAGCTGCAACAGGTTCCCACCTAGAAACAGCACAACACCCTGCAACAGCGACAGATCAAACAAGCAAACTGAGACTTGCAGTGAACGTCAGCGGGGCAGAATGAGGAAAATGTGGCAGAGGCCTGAACCCTACCAGCATTGTTGCAACAGGACCAACAAGAAATGCCTTCCCCTTTCCCTGTGTCAAGAGATGCACAGAATGACACTAATGGCGGTTACTCCCAATCATGCATGGTTCATGGAAGGTCGTAGGAAAACGCTTTAGCGCTTCCAGTACACTCACTGTAAGGGCCCAAATGGATATAACGGAAGGGCATGCCAGTGCACAAGCAAGGACGTAAAGGGGAAATTATAGAAGCCCACAGAAGTAACAAGGAAGTCATATGCCGTCTAACTACATGCCACATCCGCAATGCAACGACAGCCGAAACTATCGCTTGCAACGACATGCATTGATGATGAGGCAATCTGCAAGTAGACAGGCCCAAGCTCATACTTCCTGACATGCCGTGAATGAAGTTGCTTCTAGCCAGCTGCTGCATGGCTAAAGTGTTGCAGCTTCACTCACCAGCAGTGCAAGGGGCATCCTGCAAGCGCTGCTAAAAACACCACCTACGCAGCTTTTCAGGATGCCCAAGTCCATGTGCGATGAGGCCAAAAGCGTTTGGAGGGAACAAAAATATTTCTGCTGCTGCCAGAGGTGGAAGGCTTGGTTGTACCAGGTGGATGGGATAAGGGAAAGGGGCACCACAATGTAATAGCTGCAGGGAAACAAAGGAACAAGGGATCATTCAGGGATCAGTTATTCAATGCCATCTTGTCTGCGTAATACGCATCCTTGCAGAATATGTCCCATAACACATGGAAGGGACAACACTGTCAGTGCCACCCTGTAAGGCAAAAGGACACAACAACACAGACACAAAGTCCCAGCTTCAGACATGCAACAAACGAATCCCCAGAGATGTGCTCCTTAGTCCCAGGCAGTGCTCAGATTCCATGCTTCAGGGCCCAACCAGACAATCAGCTGCAGGCTGGTGCAAGATCTCATAAGCACGCCCAGGGACCCCAGCTTTGTGCGCTGCCCAGGGCTGGAAAGACTTCCGATAAAGTAATAGCCTACAAGGGGACGCTCCCAGTGGCTGCTGTGACCCCCAGTGGCTGACTACATGGAAAGTCCTAGGCTACAGTGGCTGCTGTCTCCCTGGTGTCCCCCTCACCTCATGCCAAAGAGGTAGGCAATACCATGCATCTTGGCGTCCAGGGGATACTTCATCAGCAGTGCAGTCTCCAAGGCACGACGCACCAGGTGCAGCTGGAAAAGCAACAGGCACAGCAGGCTGCGCACCTGCGCACGGTTACATATGCAATCTACATGGGTTAGGTCAGATTGCCCTTAGGGGTGCAAGATGACGGGGACGTGTGTGTGCCCCTGGATGTCCCTGCAATGTCTCCTAGTAGGCACTGGGGGGTGTTTACATCACGAGGCTGTGCACCTGCCCACATGGGAGATGCTGCATATGGCTATTCGGAATGGGGCATAAGGGGCAGCACTCGCACAAAAAGGCGCCCACCACACCCACCACAGGAGCTTACAGCGGTGTAAGAAGAAGCATGGTGGGAGAGCTGGACACCCCTACTGTTACAAGATTGTGAGCTAGCCCCACACTGAGACTGCACGTGGCTGCCAGCTCTAACGGACAGATCAGTGGCGAAACTCCCAACTCCAGCAACCAGATGCCCTCAGCCTCAGCCTAGATGGCCATGCAAGATAGCAAAGGCACACTAGAACTCCCTTGAAATGACCAGATGGCCTCTATATGGGAACATGGAATTGATTGTGCTTTTCAACTCCCCTGATATCATGGACATGAAGCCAAAATATGCAGCTGGGGCAGCCTTCAATATGCCCTGCAACAATGTGACTTGTCGCTTGGGCAGCTTACCCTGCAGATGCATGACAGTTGCAAAAGGGAGGCTGTTGCTCAGTTTCTCTGCAGTTGGATGTACTGGTACTGCCATTGGTCATAACTTAATGGCCGTGCTGGCATGAGAGTTGCAGCTTGGGCAGCCCCCATGACCAACTTCAGAAGTATCTTTCAATGCGATGACTGCATCCGTCCATTGAAGCTGGCTCAGCTGGGACCTCACCTGAGCTGCTGAAAGAGTTTCATGTGAGAGGCACTCTGTGCAGGTGTATGCCAGTACAATCAGGAAGTTGCATGCTGCTCCAGTTACATAGAAGTGCAGAAACCAGGCTTGGGGGACAGACCAATCCTGCGGTGGGATGTTCCCTTGTTGAGTGCTGATTAGATGGTTATGTTTGGAGCAGACTTGCAACCACCTTCAAGGGTCCCAAGGCAGACGGCTTGCTTTCCCATAACTTGCCGCGACATGCTGACAGGTGAACTGCTTCCCTAAAGCATGCAGCTACTTAGTATGAGTGATTTTTAGCGTAAGAGGCCGCTGCCGGAAAGTTGTGTGCTGGGCCTCACTTGAAGGCTTGAGGTACAGGTACTGGAGTGAGTGTCACGAGGACGCTTCCCGCTGCCAGGCACCAAAATGCGTAGAGCAAGTATGGAAGGATCGTAAACAGCAGCTCTAGGATGTCCATGCTGGAGGTATTGTCAACATGGCACGACGCAGCTGACAGATCTGATTTGAGATATTGGATTCACAGCATGCGCGCGACTGCAGGCAGTTAGCGGCACTATTTCGAGATTGCGCTAGCACTGGTTGGCTATCGCATCAGTAGATTTGCAGCGTTCAATGCGATTTTCAGGTCGCGAAGGCACCCGAGTTACCAGCTGGTTACTGCAGTGTCCCCGTGTTCTAGTTTTGCTGTGTTTGGAGTGGTCTTACCAAGTTGTCACAAGGGGACCAGCAGGAAGTTGTCTTCACCCAAGTGCTCATTGTCTCGTGTCTGCTTGTCCTCTTACCTGTGCTTGTCTCTTCTTCTTCTTGATGTTTCTCTGGTCTGCTTGACTGTAATAAGATGATGCATCATCGCATGGTATGACTGTATAGCTAACCGGTGTTACGTACATATAGTGAGATAGATCAGCCCTCGGGCCGTGCAGCGCCCACCACTGAACTACTCATGACTGAGCGGTACGGTATGTACTTCAGAAGCAATTCCACAAGTCAACATATCAGAAGAATGGCAGAGGCCCGGTGATTGGGACTGACATACTCACTGGTCACTTTCTGTCCTAAATTAGAAATATAAAACATTGCACAGTGCAGCCTAGACCTGCTTGATATACATCTACTCGTGAATGACGATAAGAGGTAGGTTGTTCTTTGTGACAGCTTAAGGCACGGGGCCTAAGGCACTTTTTGCTATGGCATATCATGAAACGTCAAAGCAAAGACGTAGGCTGGCATTACCAATGGCATGCATCCAGAGGGGAGGGGGGGAGGGGGGTTGAGAACCCCCCACCCCCCCTCCACCCTCCACCAAGCCTCTGCCAGCAGACCCTTTGGGGAGGGGGGGGTCCTGACCCCCCCACCCCCCCTCCCCTGAGCTAGAGCAGGGTTGGGGGGAGGGGGGGTCCAGACCCCCCCCCCCCCCGGTGGTTAACCACCAATAACTTGTCTTGGAGACCCAGGTACACGGGTGAATGCATCCTCCTTCAGATCAGGTCGTCTAGACAAGAGACGTGAGGTCCCTCTCTCTACCTTCACTTCCTTGCATGGGCACAAGAGTCTACTTCGAGTGTAGAACTTGCCACGTGGCAGCGGGCCCTGTGCTATGCCCTGCCAACTCTTGAACAAACTACACGAATCCACTCGATCAAAGGTCATGAGTAAACAAGAACTATCTTAAGGGCATCCACCCGCCCCGGATAAGGACCCTTCATGCATACTGGCCGTCAACCGACCGCAGTCAAAGGTGAACTCTTACATTGATCATGCTGACGTACAGTTTTACAATACAAGTTGGGGGACTGAAAACCCCTCACAGCATAGATCATGCTGACATATTCAGAGTAAACCAGTCCCTCACAAACTTGGCAAGACTCAATATGGCATACAAACGCAAAGGTCATTTCCAAGAGTCTCACAGTGCGGGCTGCCACCACTCAGCCCCGGCCTTGATTCCTTGCTAGTAGCCAATGCATGTCAGGCCGTGCAACTTGACTTGCCTTGCACTGATCAAACGGTTAGCCCGCTCAACAGCAAGCCGAGCACTTTGATGCGTTCCTTAGGACAACTGAACATGTTTTGTGTTCCGCTCTAGTCTATCTGGCCAGAATACTATTGCCAGGATACCGTAACATACCGGCCAAATCAGCAGAAACCCCCAGCCACCTCCTGCCGCTCTCGATCTGACCTTACCCTTTCAATACAGCATTACCACCCAGCTAATTCTACGCCGTCAATACAGCATTACCACCCACTAGCTACTTCCACGCCGTCAACAACAAACAACAAACATTTAAGGTGTGGCAACCGCCGAAGGGCTGCTAGGTCGAACCGACCAAACACACCATCGGATGGATCCAAACACAATGGCTTCCAGACCACCAACCAAGCAGTACTGATACCGAAACATGTATCCAGGCAAGACAGAGCCCATGATCAAGAACACCACCCACTCCTCCATCGGTTGCAATGGCATGGCAAACAATGACGCCGATTACCACGGGCTGGAGATGTACAAGAACCATGCGGCAAAGGACTCAACCACAGAGGGATATATGCAACCAGACCCAACCACCATGGAATGTGGCCAAATTAATTCCTCCAAAGTCAAGGCAACGCTGCTATTGAGACAGAGCCCATGATCAAGAACACCACCCACTCCTCCATCGGTTGCAATGGCATGGCAAACAATGACGATTACCACGGGCTGGAGATGTACAAAAACCATGCGGCAAAGGACTCAACCACAGAGGGATATATGCAACCAGACCCAACCAACATGGAATGCATGTGGCCGAATCAATCCCTGAAAGGTCAAGGCAAAGCTCCTAGTGAGTGCAGGCAGGTGCGGATGATGGGGCACAGCAATCCTCCGATGCCAGTCCACAGATAGCATCAAAGAGAAAGTTGCATCAACCATAACGGCTGGCCACAAGCAGGGAGTGCTATATGCCAGCCCAGCAACAGCTGGCCCTCCCTACATAGGCAAGCTGTTGCTGCGCACCACGGGACACAACGTATCGCACAGCTGTCTGAAGAGGCTAATCATCAGGTTGTCAAAGCATATAGCCCAATGGCTGCCACCAGCCCACCCTGGATCCCTTGCTGGCCAATGAATATCAGGCCAGCCCATTTCGACTTGCCGTGCGCTGACCGGTGGACCCAGTCAGCAGCAAGCCAAGCAGTTTAATGCCTTGCTCGGGGCAACCGCTGCGGTGGTCCTTCGCCATCAGGCTATCTAGCTAGTGATGACATCAAAGTTGCTAGCTAGTAATCGCAACAATAACCATGTTACTGGTAACCTGCTACCCTGCCGCCCATGTTAACCTGTAAGCTGTAATCACATCTCTTCATTCACCATTCATGTTAGATATATCACACACAACAGTAACCATGTCCTACCCTCACAAGCTGCCCACCGACACCGAGCAGGAACCCAAGGGCTAGTGGACACATCACCTTGGCACCCAGATATGAGATAGAAAACTGTACAGCTTTGGGCCGTGGAGCAACGGCCACAGGACTCCAACCAGCTATAAATAGCAGATTTGGACCACTCCATAGCGCCACCGTCACCCCTCAAAGTCAAGGTCACATGCATATGTGTTGTGTGCAATGCCTGTCCCAGCATAGCGATAAGACAAAGCCACCATCATCCCAGGCACAGAAAGGTACCACATAGCACTCTGCATGCTGCGTTATAGCCTGAGCAGAGCGCCCTCTACAGGTAACTTGCTGCGGCGGCTCCCATGGGTGTGAAAGGTTCCACAACCCTATACCTCCAAGCACACTTAATCTGACATGAAGCCTCCCAATATCCCCATCTTCACCAAACCCCCTAAATGAGCACATATGCACACCTCCCAATTAGTGGCACCCCATGATCTAATGAGGAGAAGACAGCAGTATGCAACAGCCTGCCCTGCACCATGCGGCCCAGATGCCCCAGCCTCCCGCAGCCCATTTGAGCTGACAACGTGGCTACCCCACAGGACTTCCAAGTTTGAGCAAGTAAACTATGCCAATCAGAGAGCTTCATCCCATGGTACTTGAACTGGTGACACCTCTTTTCACAACACCCTCACCTATCACCACCCCTGGCCCCTCGCTCCTCCACTGAGCCTCCAGCTTTATCACACCATGCATTATGGACTCTGCAAGCATCACTTGATATCACCCTACCATGCATCACCCGCACGATGCACATGTAAGGATTGACATAAAACATAGTTACAACTGGCAGTCACTCAGCGCCACCAGCTTCCGCAAGCAGGTAGGGAACTCAAGTGCTATTCTGGGCTCCACCATCCACGGTTTGACACCTCTAATTAAGAGACGTTTGCCGTGCTGCAGCTGGATGGCTCATTAGTATGGGGTATGAGTCACCCTACGCGGTCTCAGAATCGCATGATATCCCTGGGCCCATTCTGACAGAGGCACCATCCAGGATAAAGGGCTGATCAGCTCCACCATTGATAAACTCGTACCTCCATGGCAGAGTGATGCAGCCACCATCCTGGAAATTTAGGTGAAAGTTGAATTTGTCAGGGCCCCAAACCTCGATCTTATATTGGAACTGACCTCCAGGAATAGCGCTCTTATTGAAACGCATATTTCGTCTGCGCGGCTTGAAGCTGCCGTCCATGAACTCAACGTCTGCGGTAGATATCGGCCGAGACGTTGGCCCGACTGTCAGGGTCAGCTCATACATTTTTGTGCGCTTTACAGGGTGGATCGCATACCCGGTTTGTACCTCGTGCACCTGCGGGGGGTGGAAATAGCATCGGCTCATAAGCAACAGCAGAACATCTTTTGCAGATATACGGGAATTGCATGTAACACAGGTCCTGATGAGGACAGGACTAGAAGCCGCAGCACTGGTCAAGCCTGCGTGCGTGCAACTCAGTGCAATCTCAGTGCTTTGCCAAACAACACCTCAAAATGTTGCGCAGCTCCTACAGTCAACAGCGTCTATGAGGCTTAAGTGGGCAGTCCTTACCATGATACAGGGCTGCCTCTGTCTGCGTAATCTGAACCGCGAGTAGCCTGTGACAGCGGGTGCCAACGCGCAACTGTCAAGCCATATCCAAGCAAGTCACGCTCTGGATCTATCAGCGATCCAATAGATACTCTATACATTATATTCAAGACAAGGCTTGCGGCGCATGCGGCGCATCTAGTGGGTGCCCCTCACCAAGTCTTGGTGGCCCAGCACCAAGTCTGTTGTAGACTTGCCGAGGAGTTGGCAGCAGCTGTCGAACAGTCTCCTCAGTATCTACTCCACCGCCTCCAGTACATTCTGAAGAGAAGTACAACGCGCATAGAATAGCTGGGAAGCAGGCTCATTCGTACCGAGCAGAGATCAGCGTCCTGCTTGACTTGCACATGCCTAACTATGACCGTGTATCCTGACGGACGGCGCATGACATCCACAGCACATGGCGTTCCGTAACATTTTGGATAACTCATTTTAACCAAGGAATAAGAAACGTGCGGCAAACATGGCTCTTACGACTCATGCATTTTTGTCTCACTGTAAGTGAGCATGCTCCGCACCATACAAGCCTTTGATGCTCACCAAACGAGGTGCATAAACACACATCTGCCCCGTTCTTCATCCAAGCTCTGCGCGCAAAGAATTGTTGCCTGGGTCAGAGCCATGTTGCTGACATATACCTTCAACATGAATGCTCCATCAGGGAGCGCTCAAATAGCATAGGCCTATAGCCACCAATATAATATCCGACGCAATCTCGCAAAAGAGCCTCCTGCATAGCCACAGCACTACATGGGTAGAAGTGAGGACTTGCAGTTGTTAAGAGTTAAATTCCCTGGATCTTGCAAAAGCACAACAGCACGAGCTTCCTAGATGTGAGACTACTATCAGCAAGTGCTCTTGCTTCCTTTCCTTACCTACTTCCTCCCTAAGCCTTGGCTCAAGCCTCTCAAAGAGCCCGTCACAACCTTAGCCTTCTTCCCCTTCCCCTTTATGGCCGCTGCCACCTGACCCTCTCCAGTACGTGCACTCCCTGCTGCGGCCACCGCTGCTGCTGCATCACCCCTCACCCGACCCAGTAACTCCCCTTCATCAGCTGGAAGCACCGCACCAGCCAAGGGTCCCAACCCCTGCTGCTGTTGCCACTGCTGCTGCCCCGCCTCCCCCTGCTGCCGCCTCTCCCTCTCCTGCTGCTGCAGCTGGCGCTCCAGAGTCATCAACTCCCTGCTGGTAAACAGACCAGCGGCCAGCGGCGCCACCAACTTGAAGGTGTACACGACGGCGCGGTCGGCCGGGAAGCCGTCGTCGCGGTCGCAGGCGCGCGGGCTGTAGCCCGGCCAGTCGGAGAGGCGCATGATACGTGAGATCTCCAGGAAGAGGAAGGCGTCACGTGCCAGCTGCTCTACACCCCAGCGCCCGTACTGATCAAGGCAGAGGGCGATGTGGACCTGCGGGGGGGGGGGGGCAAGACGGGGGCAGGGATAAACGGGAAATGGAACACTTCATCAAATGTACATGATAATGATAATGGTAATGATTGCGGACTAGGCTTTTGGTTATGGATTGGTTGAACCCTTACCCATTGATATGATGGGGGAGTAGGAATTTGTGGCACAAAGGAGCAAAATGCAATGCTTTGCATACACTGGTACATGCATGCTAGCTATGCACCTTTTTGAAGATTCGTCAGACGGATGAAGGACGCATTTGGCAGCAGGAAGGGAGATGCTGGTCTTCGCCACCACCTCAGACGGCCAACCTCCAGAGAGCTCTCTGCCAAACTGACATGCTCGCACAAACTTTGGACATGTTACTGACCCCTCACTCCTGGTCCCCTCCTTGCACCCTGTTTACAATCCTCAAGTCGCTGCCAAGACCCGCATTGTCATCCGCTCGCCCTATATTCTTCACCCCATCTTAAGCCATTTGTATACCCGTTCCCTCCAGGCTCACCCCCTCCTCCTGCCACCTGGGCCCCCCCGGCCCCCCCGGGCGGTCACGCCTCTTCCTGCCACAATGCCTATCTTCCCATCCCCCTATTTCCTGTGTCTCTTTGTCACCTCGTGCTCACGTTGTTGTCCTGCCTTCCCTCTGTAGCCCCTAACTCAGAGGTGGGACATGCAAAAACACAGGGGTTCTGGCTAGGTGACAAACGGAGGGTTCGTGACAGGCTGGCACCGCACATACAAAGCAAAAAGCATACAGCTGAGGCTAAGACCACCACCCCAAACCGGCCCCTGACTCACCCGCATTGCTCCATTCCTGGCCATGACCACCCTACTCATAGCAGCAAATGCATCCCCCAGCAGCTTCCTATTAACTTCCTCGTCATCACCCAGGAACTTCACATCACCAACACCACCACCTCCCCCTGCTGCTGCTGCTGCCACATTGCTGCTGCTGCTGTTTCTGTCATGGCACAAGGGGTTGAGCAGTGGGAAGTTCCAGATGATATGCTGCACTTGGCTCCAGTCAGTGAGTCCCCCCAGGCCTCTTGGGAGTTGTGTTGCATCTACACCATGGATCACCTCCACGCCTGCATGACACGTGGATAGATACGCATGCTGAGAATTGATCTCTCCGAGATGCTTCAACACACAGTCGTTAGTTTACCTTGCCTTCTACGCTACAGAACTCAGGGTAGCCAGGATCTGATCTCGTGCCTGCCCTTGGGGTCCGGATTGTGTGGCTTTAGACCGCAACACAATGTCTACATTCGAGATTCCCTTGTACAGGTATCAAGCATGGAGAGTAGCACAACGTCAGCTTGAACCATGAGTTCTTATCGCAGAACAGCAATCGTACAGCAAACCACAACTTTGAGCCTAAACCATGCACCCTAAATCACAGCTATAGACCCCTATATATGGTCCCTACTCCCCATTTGCTGCCGGGCACCCTACCGTCCTCCTGAGTCATACCAGTTTTGCGCTTCTTCCTGAGTCTTATCTTTAAATGAGGTCCTCCTCCTCAGACCCACCTCTCATACTCCTTCATCACCCCCTCAGGCCCTTTACTTAACTGGCTCTTTAAACCTCTCCTTACGCCTCAGCATAGCTGCTTTTGCGTTTGGTTAACTGATTGATTGATTGATTGATTACCCCTCAGCTCGTATTTGCTTTAGGTTCCCCCAATCCCCTTCCCTCCACTCTCTGTTCTAATTCTCTGCCTCCCGCGCCTCCTGTGGCCACCCCCCCGCCCACTCCCCCTAGCCCCCCCCCCCTCTGCCCCCCTCCCACCTCTGCCCCCCTCCCTCCTCTGCCCCCTCCCTCCCAGCGCTCCCCCTTTCCCCGCTCACCTATCGCCCTCAGCCCACTCAGCAGGGTTTGCACTCCCGGGTAAACCCTACTCAGCTGCTGCTCACTCTCCAAACTCGTAGCAATGACTCTGAGTCCTGAGGACCTCCTGAGTAGGGCCCGAGTGAACCCAAAGTCACCCTCACCCAACAGCAGCACTTTGCCCAAGGAGCTACTACCGCTTGGGTTTAGTAATGTGTCCTCATATGCGGCTGGAGCAGTTGGTGAGGACCAGTCAAAGGTCAACAGGGGGGGTAATTGGGTTTTTGGGGCTGGGGTTCTGCTGGTGGAGTTGCTGCTTGGGTTTAGGTCATGGCTGAACCTGTCGGAAGCCGGAAGGGAGTAAAGGACGCAGCAGGGAGGTTAGGTGTCAGTGCTACCTTAGAAGGAGGGTAATAATGCCATCGGATGGCTTCAACATTTTGAGAGTCCTGAATGGTTTCAATAAACACCCTCAGCAGAAGATGTTTTTTTCTGTGGCACCAACCGAGGGGGGGGGGGGGGCAGGGAAGAAAATTTCGGACCCATCCTCTCTTTTTGATCAAAACTTGGCCCAAGTGGCAGAGAAGGGTTCCTCTATACCCCTGTCACTCCCAAAAAAAATTCTGAAGGGGGGGTTGGGGGGGGGGGGGGGCGGGTCTCAAAGGTCAATTTCAGATTTTTTGGAGCAACTTTCTTTTTTTATTTGGCCCTCATTGTGACATCTATGGCCCTTCACACCGTGTAAAGGGACATAGGGACCCTCTGGTAACCCTAGCTCGCTGATGTCATGCCTTTTACATGCCCCCCAGCTTCTGCAGAGTCCCTTAGCCTGGGTTGAAGGCCTCAGTTTGGCTTCAGAACCATGGATGTCCAACCTGAATTCTTGATTTGAGAATGGCGACCATGCACATACGTCGATATGGTCATGCAGGAGGTGATGCAAATGAAAAGCAGCAGGAGTAGGCCCACACGTTGGGACTTAGGGTTTAGTGATCCCTAATCCCCATAACCCCTAAACCCCGAGGCTTGGCTCAACAGCGTGGTTACAACCTCCTACCCATGCCACCCAAGTCTTTTACAGTGCGCAAGCACATGCTGACTTCAGAACAGCTCAGAAGACACAGCAGGGGGACCCCTGGGGACAGTCTCGCAGGGGAGGGGGGGGGGGGGGCAGGGAGGTCTGGAGGTCAATTTCAGATTTTTAGGAAGGGGTCTTACAGTTCTTTTTTTGCCCCCCCCCCCCCCCTCGCACCAACTGATCTATTTTCTTCAGCACGCAGAGACGCACACATATGCTTGATGCAAAAAACCTCCCTCCCTCCCTCCCCCTCCCCCTTGCCCCTCTCCCTCCCCTCTCTTCCCCCCAGCCTTCCCTTCCCCCCCCCCCTCCCTCCCATTTCCCCCCTCTCCCCCTATCATTTTCCCCCTTCTCCCTACCTCCCCTTCCCTCCCTTCCATTCACCTCCCTTCCCTCCTTTCCCCCTCCTGCCCCTCCCTCCCTTCCCCCATCTCCCTCCCTTCCCCCTCTCCCCCCTCCCTGCCTTCCCCATACCTTCCCTCCCCTCTATCTTACTCTGTTCCCATCCCCCGCCCCCCCTCTCCCTCCCCCCCCCCCCCCGTCCCCTCACCTGCACTCCTCTCCATACATGCATCCCCCCAGGGCCATCACAAACCTACACAGGGGTCTGTCATGTCTAAACCCACATGCGCCCCCCCTCCTGCACCCCCCTGACAGGAAGAACCTGCACAAGGGGGTGCCACTAGCTGCTGCTGCCTGCTCCTCTAACTGCTGCTGCTGCTGCTGCTGTTGTAGCTCTGTGATCTCATCTAAGGAGCGCCACAGATCAGAAGGGCTGGACTTGGAAATGGGCTGCGCAGAGTTTGAAAGGGAGGGAGACAGGGAATACATTAGACTAATTGAACCAGGGAGACATGCTTTAGTCAGCAAAAACACAGCAGACGATTTGAGGACGAAAGAGCAGCAGCACTAAACATTACTAGCAGGCACTTTTGAACTACTGGTGATGTTGGTTACCCGTAAAGACAGAGCTATGTACCGTTAGAACATGCAACTCTGCATACAGTAATGCTGTATACACACCTTGTTCTATAAGAGCGATGACCTTAACCAGCAGGGTGCCGGCTTGTGATAGCTTAACTGTAGCCCCCATCATCTGTCTTGTTCTCATGCCTCTTTCCATCACAACTCCCTGATCAACTATACCTCCTATCTGGAGCAAATGTATCATTTGTTGAAAACCTCAAATATTTTAAATCTCCTATCCCAGTGTCAGGGTTTCCCCTCTGCACACCCTGTGACTCATCTGAAGTACAATGTGCATGATGGACAATCAGAAGTCCCTCTACAAGAGATGCTACAATGCTCAAAGGGCCCTGACTCCTGCCTCTCTTGCTCTTCTGCAAAGGCACATGTGCTTTGTAGAATGTACCTCACAGCCAACGATACCACCTCCCTCCCCGCTTTTCTCCTTCCCCTCCCATTTTCCCACATGCCTCTCACCGCTGTCAGGAGCGCCCTCAGTCTGTCCCGCTGCTCCCTGTCATGCATCGCTTGTACCGCCAGCTCCCGGCACCCGCCACACTCCTTCCCGTCGCTAGTGACACTTGTACTGCACCATGGTGCCTCTGCTGCTGGTAGTACTGCTGAGGTGCGCGGTACAAGTGCAAGAAGCTGGGGCGGAACTGATGCACCACAGCCAACACCACAGCCAGCGTCTCTGCAACGTTAGCTAATGAAGCATGAATGAGATGATGGCGGAACACCACGCAACCTCCTCACTGAAGATAACATGCTGCTACTACTGCTGCTGCTGGTGGTGGTGGTGGCGGCGGCGGGGGTAGGACCGGCCGTGGGTGCTGCTGCTGCTGCTCCGTGTTGCTGCTTTCTACTGCTGCTTTTGCTGCCGCTCTTGTTGCTTGCTGTTCCATTGAGGGTGGTGGTGTCATGAGGCATATCCAGCACACTGGCACAAACCAGAGCATTTGGCAACATCCCCACCACCACCACCACCACCCTTCCCAGCTGCTCCTGTTACACTCCCCCCACCCTCCCCCTCTTGCTGCTGCAACAGCTTCCTCAAGCGCTCCTTGTCACACCAGTACTTCTGCCAGGCTTCAAACGCCGCCAAGTTTGCCAGTAACACAGCTGCCCGATCCAAACCCTTCTTCCCCCCTCCTCCACCACCCCATCCTGCTGCTGCTGCTCTGCCCTCCTGCTGCTCCTCCTCCCCTCCACTACTGCTGCTGCTTCCACGGTTGCCATTCACTGCCCCTCCTCCCAATCCCCCATTCCTCACATACCCATTCCCCACACCATTAAACCCTACCTGCCCCGGTTCATAAACCACCACCTCTTCCTCTTCCCCTACACCCCCCTCCTCCACCACCCCCGCATATTGCCTCACATATTCCTGCGCCCCCTCCCCAAACGGCTGCCGAATGGGATACGGGGTATTATTAGCAATGCTGGCCAGCACTCCCGCCTCCCAGAGCATCCCCTCCCTCCCGCCCCGCACCACCATCAAGGCGGAATCTAAGTCCAGGGGCATAGCAGCCAGCATGCGACCAAGTTGAGTGGCGGCGTACTTTCCCCCAGGCTTTGCTTCTGCTGCTGATAGCTGGACCAGGTGGTCTAGGGCGGAGGAGACTACTTCCGGGTCTGGGGGGTCCATGGTGGACGCCAGGAGGGCAGCTGGGGGGCAATAGCAGCAGCAGTAGCAACAGGTGGAGGGGCAAGTTAGCAGTGGCAACAGGTTGGTTGGTGCTAGCAGTAGCAACAGATGGAGCAGCAGGAGCAACAGGTGGAGGGGCAAGTTAGCAGTGGCAACAGGTTGGTTGGTGCTAGCAGTAGCAACAGATGGAGCAGCAGGAGCAACAGGTGGAGGGGCAAGTTGACAGCAGCAAGGATAGGGACTTGACCATCAGTAACAGCATCCCGGAAAGGGGGTGGGATGCTACTTCAGGGTCTGGGGGGTACATGGTGGAGGCCAGGAGGGCAGCTGGGGGGCAACAGGAGCAGTAACATCTGAAATAGCTTTAGCAGGGGGAAAAATCTATGTTGGCGGGGGACGAGGGGAGGTAGGGACAGAAGAGCGGTCAGGAGCTATAACAAAGAGGGCAAGGGGGGAAGAGGAAGGGGTGGGTTAGTCACCGTTCCCAAGAGACCCAAACAGCAAGCATAGCAACATAAGCCATGGCAGAAGCAGGATACTGATTAAGGTGAACCTGGTACGGAACTCCGGCATTGATGCTTGTACTACCTGGTTGTAGGCTTTTGGCACGCGTTTCAGTGTTGGGTTGCTGTATGGCGGAGGCTAGCAGGGCAGCGGTGAGGCAGCCGTAGGAGCAGCAGAGAACATGTGGGGAATTACCTGTGGCAGCAGCAAAAACATACATGCAACTGTCCCATGTTATGACAGATTACATCCCATCATTGTATGATTGTCTGGGTTGTGGTGGGGTCCAGGTAGCAGCATATGACCCCCATAGCTGCACCAGCAACAGCTGCAGCCGACAGCAACCAAAACTGGTCATTAATGGTTTCCTGCCCCATATATGCCCCTATGTTCCAATTGTACATGCTCCCTGGCTCTCCCAGTACATATGCTGCTGTAGTAGCCCTGTGCTCATACAACCACCTACCTCTGCTAAAGCCCCCCCTGGGTCAGCAATGGTTTGGCAGAACACACCGCAGAAAAACCCTGCAAGGTCACTAAACCCTATGGGGTATCCCCCAGTCCTGGATCCAGGAAACCCC